>PVJO010023262.1:0-26421 GCA_004026905.1 Hystrix cristata | reverse complement strand
AAAAAAAAAAAAGATGTATTGGGTCCATAAGTGTGCTACTAATTTGCATTTTCTTGCATTTCATTGTATGTTTCCAGTATCATTCCTCATTCCTAACCATTCTTTTGTTACTGGCCTATAACAACTGAGTAATCCCAAATTTACTAGACTTCATTATACACACAACATGTTTCTAGTTATTATGCCAAATGCAGAATACCATAAAACCAGAGGAAAGAGATATGCTAAAAAATAGGTACAGGAGAACAAATTAACTTTGGGATTTCCTATCTGTAACTAATACTGCTATTCCTAGATATTTTGGTATAAAAAGTCATTATTCTTTTACTGTTTTGTGAAATGTTTAGATAAGCCAGAAACTTTTGTGGCACTGATCACTAGTTAGCTACCCGATATTTGTTTCTCCCTTCCTTCTGATTAATTGAATCTCTGTTGTTGTTGTATGCAATACACAAAGATCAAAGAAATATATTTTGCAGTTCTTCTTCATCCTGATAAGGTCCGGAGAAGTTATTCTTGGTGCTTTTTCAAAGCTCTCTTAACAGTGTTTTTCATGTGTCAGGTGGAATTTCCCCCTTCTCCCCTTCCTTTTTTGTTGGTGAAATGTGTGCAGATTTCCCACAGCCCCTTTGCAAACAGTGGGTGCCATGAAGAGTATAAACCATGAACTAATCATAAAAGAGGAAACTTATGCTATTGATGATGTTATATGGTAGTCACTACATCCAACCACCCTTTTTATGTGTAAGGAAAACATACTGCATCTTGAACTCGCATTGTTTTGGATCTCTGGGATAAGAGTTGAAAGACAATCCATTACTAACCTACTCATAGTTCATCTTTTACTCTGTTGTCTGGCTTCTTCAAATAGGTTCATACACATTACAAATGATCTTTGAAATGCAATTATTGTCTTTCTCTTTTGATATTAATGCAATAGAATAAATTTTGATCTATAGTGGATTAATTTGATAAACCAATATGATTCTATACCACATTTCTCCTATATCACATTTGCCAAAATTGGAAAAAGTACATTCAGAAGTAAAGTTAAGTTGTCTAAACACTTAGGAAACCTTAGTGGGGCATAAAATTCTCATATAGACTTGACCTAATTATAAGCACTTCTTCAAAACAGAAATTGCCAAATGCTTTGAGAAATATTTGGAGCAGAAGTATTGCCTAACTTCCTCCCTGGTACTTCAGTCTACTATATTTGATCAACTTGCAAACCTCAGTCAATTTTTCACTCCATATCACATTTCTGGTGGCCTCGGTTCTGTGCTTTCCTCCCACTTACTCTGTGTTTAAAAAGTTGTTTAACCCCATTTCTCTCCTATTTACTCACCTGACAAATGCACATGCTTGTTATATCTAGATCTCATTCTGTCTGCCTGCCACTTCACAGTCAAGTGCAACAGAAGGAAGCACACTGAGAGGCACATCAAAGGCACCTCACGTCATGTCCAGCATACCAACAACACGCTGCTCTTTGTATTGCCTTCTTGCTCCGTGAGATAATCATTTGATATTTCTTCCTCTCCTCACACCACTTTACTCTCACATACTCTTCACTTTCAGCAGTTTGTCTTTTACTGAAAAATAACCCAAGTGATACCAAGAGAATTTCATCATTCTCCCACAACCAGCATCTTTCCAGTCTGTTCTCTCTGTTTCAACTGATCAGATATTTATTCATCTTCTGAAGACCAATTCCTCCATTTGTGAATTAAATCTCATCAACTTTAATTTAAGTGATTTATTCCTGTAATTGTCCTTTTCCTCCAGTATTATCTGCTTTTCATCATTACGGGATTATTTCGATCAGCATAAATGATTACATGTGTAACTTCTGTAGTGTTCCCTCCCGGGACCCCATGCATCAGAACTATCACAGTTACCCACCTACTCTGAGCCAACGTTCTTCTGCATGGGTGACAATACCAGAGTTCTTAATGTCTTCACTCAGTTCTCTCTGGAATTTGCTTTAATCATAGTTTTACTTTCAATACTTAATGTAAAGTCATCTTATGAAAGTCAATAGCTATATCCAAGTACTCAGTCTACTGCTTGAATTACACCCCCATCCTGTTTGTTCTCTCAGCAATGAAAATACCCCTGTTCTTCTCCCCAAATGCTGACTATACATGAAAACCTGATACCAAGGAATTCATAGAGGTTTTCGTGTCCTAGAACTCAGTAGAAAGACTAGTGCTAAGTGGGTCAAAGGTCTAAACGTTAAAACAGAAACACTAAATCTACTGGAGAATAGAACAGGAAGAACTCTTGAAGACATAGGTCTTGGAAAGAAATTTATGAACAGAACCCAGACTGTACAGGAAATAATACAAAGAATCAGTGCTTGGGACCACATGCTATTAAAAAGCTTTTGCACAGCAAAAGAAATCACAAATAGAGCAGGGCAAAAACCCACAGACCGGGAAAAAATTTTTGCTAGCTATCCATCAGACAAAGGTCTAACATCTAGAATATACAAAGAACTCAAAAAAATTAAACCTGTCAAATTTAAAGACCCAATCCAAAAACGGGCAACTGAAATGCATAAACGTTTCTCAGATGAAGAAATAAAAATGGCAAATAAACATATGAAGAAATGTTTGACATCACTGGTCATTCAAGAGATGCAAATCAAAACAATGCTAAGATTCCATCTCACTCCACAAAGAACAGCTATTACGAAGAAATCAATCAACAAGTGCTGGCGGGGCTGCAGGGAAGAAGGTACCCTCCTCCATTGTTGATGAGAATGTGGACTAGTGCAACCCCTATGGAAATCAGTATGGAGACTCCTCAAAAAACTAAATCTAGAGGTTCCATTTGATCCAGCTGTTCCCCTGCTTGGTATCTTCCCAGAAGAGTTGAAAACCTCATACCATAGAGATATATGCACAGTCATGTTCACAGCAACACAATTTGTATAGCTAAGTCTTGGAAACAACCCAAATGCCCAACAACTAAGGAATGGCTAAAGAAGATGTGGTTTTTCTACATAATGGAGTACTATTATGCCATAAAAAAGGATAAACTAGAGTCATTTGTAGGTAAATGGATGCACTTTGAAAGCACACTCTTAAGTGAAATAAATCAGTCATTCATGAGTACATATCAAATTGTTTCTCTGAGAAACTGTAAGTGTACATAAAGACAAAGAGGTATAATAGATATTAGGTAAAAGAAAGATAATATTCAAAAGAGAGGTGAACTAGAAAGGAAAAAGGGGAAACAAAGAAGGGAAAAGAGAAAAGGAAAGGGGAGAAATGGAAAATGTAAATAAACCTGTTGTAAATAAGGAAAGGGGGGATGGGAGGGGGTGGGGAAGGGGCAGGGGACCAAGATACATCATGTACAGTTACAAAATAACCATGATAAATGTGATCATTATGTGTACAATGTACGAATACATGTTCTTGGTTTAAAAAAAATGGTTAACCATGACTCCTTAATATTTGCAAATTTTTAGTAACATTTTCTTAATCAAAGTTCAGGGCACAGAGTTTCCTTCATGAGCTTCTTTTCTGCACTTCATAATTTCAGACCCAAGCACACAGAGAGCCTTCTATCTGTCTATGTGCTTTCCTAAGGTTACTTCACCAAACTAATATTCATGGCTTTAAATGTAATCTGTGCACACTGAGTTCATCTAAATATACAACTTTGGGTTTTCACTCAACTGAACATTTGACTTTCCTACCAGTAATTTCATAAATACTAACTTAATACAAATGAATCTCACTCAGTCTCCAAACTGCTCCTTTTTCACCCGGTAAACAGCAAAACCACGTATTAACTACTTCTTTCAAATTCCTTAGGCTCAATGTTTTAAAAACGTCTTTCCTCTTGTACTCATATGGCATTTTTCAGTGAGTGTCAGATATAACTTCAAAATACATTCCAAATTGTACCACTTCCATATAACTCCCATGTTACCAGTAAATTTTAAGCAACAACTATCTCTTACCAGAAAACTAAAATAGTTTTTAAATGAATCATTCATTTTAAAATAAATTAGAACACACTCTCTGGTACACTGAACCCTTTAGATACTTTGAGTTACAGTTATACCTGAGATCCAGATATGTACCTAAGTCTACGGGGCTCCATGTCAGCTCATGCCAGGCTACTTTTCCAAACTCATGACCTGCTGTTCCCCTCTTCCTGTGAACCATACAGCCATTTTGCTCTTCCTACAGAAAGCCATGTGAGTTTCTGCCTCCTTACAAATCAGAGTAAATAAACCTGTGTGTCATGATCAATTGTGGACCTGAATTGAGGTTTATTAATAAATCATATTGTTTATTAATAAATCAAACAACAAACCAATAGCAGTTCAAGTTAATAGCTAAAATTTGAATTAAATCAGGCATAAAGCATAGTTCTTATCCATGGGAGTAACAGCATACTTAGTGAACATCATGGCCATTAAATAAACCATTAACAGTATAAACTCTGTTACACATCATTAATAATTTACTATAACGTTAATAAGACCTATTAAACTGATGAATTGATAAAAATTTTAATTGCTAACTTTTTCAATTTCTCAAATCTATGCTTCTAGAATTGTTGATACACTAAAAATGTAATTTAAATATTCTATAGTTTTCCAATTAAAATGAGTTACTCTATAATATTTTATAATGAGAAAAGTATTACTAATTTATAGTGTTTATTCACTTGGGCACTTTTTTTTTTAATTCAAAAAGCTTTTATGTAAAGTTCCAAAACAAAAAGTTAAGAATCTTGCCAAAATTCAAATATTGACGTCCTCTCTGCCTGGTCAATGTGATGCTTTTTGAATATCAAGTGAACCAAAAAAGAGATTACAGCAACAGCACACTGCTTACCGTTCACGTGAAAGATGTGAGTCTGATAGACGTCCTCGTAGCCATCTGCATAGCAGGTGTAATTGCCCATATGAGCGGTGGTCACCTTAGTAATATACAGGGACCCATCATCTCCAAAGTCCTACAGAAAATTAAAAGAAAGTAAAATAAAAATGCTGGCATTTTCAAAACTTCACTTTTTAAAAGGTGTATTAATGAGCAAAATAAATAACTAAAATATTGTTTTAAAATTACCAAGATGAGCATTATAACTGTGAAGGACCTTGGCTTACCATTTTTCTAAGATATCATTTGTTTGAGAGGGATCTCATTCATAATTACAAATTTTCCATATTTATTTAAAATATAAGTTTATATAGCAAGTTAATGTCCACATAGTTGTTCTAATTTAGTTTATATTCTTTATATGAATAAATTCATAACATGTCTCTATCTTATTTATACCTAAAATAAAGAGCTGTAATTGTAATTATTCACTAATTTTTATATTATTTAACTATATAGTTACCAAGAAGAATAGGTATTAAAGTAGTATGACTTCTGTAATAAAAATACACAGCTATACCATAGAACAGGACTTTCTTTCTGTCCTTTCTCTGTCTCTCTCTCTGTCCCTCTCTTTCTCTCTGTGTGCGTCTCTTTCTCTCTCTCTATCTCAGGTATTAAGAATTGAAACAAGCACTTCAGTTCTATTAAACATACACTCTACACTCCCAGCCAGGATATATGTTTTGAAGCTCAGAAACATTCAGTATGAAATAAACATACTATTTCAAATTTTGGGGAACAAATGCAGAATCATTTTAGAAAGTGAAAGAAATATCACAGTGTTTATCAAAGTCAAATCAAGAAGCACCTCTGAAACAGTAGATTAAAAACCCGAAAAATCTCCTCCCCAAAGGCAATGAATATACTGGAAAAAATTGTCAAAAATCCACTTTTTCTGAACTCTGGAAACAGACAAATGTTTTCACCAATCTGCACTGTACTTTTTAAAATAAGTGTATGGAATTCAGAATGGTAGATTTGTGATTTTAACTGGCTTCCCCACTCTGTCCCAGCTGTGGACGGCCGTGAACCGCAGTGTGGTAAAGACTGTGGCTGTGGAGCCCCCGCCCCAGAAGGCAGGTGGGGACACCAGCGTGGAGCTGCTCCACCCCTCTTAGAGAGCGTCCCTGCTGGTCAGTCCGACAGCTGTCAGAAACTTCTGTTTTCAAGACTTCTTTTGAGCAAGATTCAGACCTCCCCATCCATAAACAGTCTGCCGCTAAATCCACATTAAAAAGAGCTGGTAGTGCTTGTTTAATGTTAATTACAGTCTCCTGCGACAAGAGACAATGAAACTAGTAGAGGGTTAAAATGGGGTGATCAAAAAACAAAACAAAACCCCAAACCAAAACAGAAACTAAACAAATAGCTCCCCCCAACAAATTAAAAGGAAAATTGGGAATTGACTGTCTAGAGACGAATTTGAAATGCTCCACATATTCTGGGAATGTGGGAGGCCACCTGCATGCAGAGCAGTGTACACGTGCTGGGAAATTACGCGGCCCTAAAAGCTCATCTGTGAATAACACTAGGCTCTGCGCGAGCAGGTAGGAAAGGGCAAGGAGGAGACGTCAACTGCCTGTAGGAACTTTGATGTGTGTCTCACAACAGGAATAAAACATGTCAAGGACCAGAAGATTATACGGACTCAAGTTGTACAATTAAACACCTGCCCAACCCTACCTTACTGTTAAGAAAGTTTAGCAAACATTTTAATGTTTCAGTGGATACACATAACAAACTCACAAAAAAAAAGTGAATGAAACTTAATCAATATGGGAAACTTTTTTTTCTTACCAGAGTGCACTATCAAGGAAGTGAAAAGACACCTGACACAATGGGAAAAGTCATTTAAAAAATTATTTATGTGATAAGGGTCCTATGTTCAGTTCCTATAAAGAACTACTACAATTCAACCACAAAAGAAAACAGTCCAATTAAAACAATAGGTTAAGAAATCAAATAGACATTTTTCCAAAAGGCTCACAAATGGACAATAAGCATATTAAAAGATGTGAAGCACTGTGAGCAATAAGGAAATCAAATAAAGACTGCAGGGAAATTAAACCTCACACTCTCCAGGACAGCAAAACTTAAAAAAAAAAAAAAAAAAGGAAAGTGGAAAGTAACACTCCCTTAAGGAAGAGTAGAAAATCTTGGAGCCTTCAACTCTGCTGGTAAAAATATTAAATGGTGCATCTGCCTCAGGTAACAATTTAGAAGTTCCTCCAAAAGTCAAATAATTATTGAGCACTAGAAATTTTACTCCTACATATATATCGAGAATAAAAATATCTTGCACACAACTTCATGCAAATGCTGATAGCTACACTTAACAGTCAAAAGATGAAAAAAAATATGAATGTCTCCCAACTGATAAAGGACAAACACACTGTGTTCTGTCCACTCAGTGGAATATTATTGGGCAATAAAAAAGAAGATAGTACTGGCTTATACTATGATATGGATAAATCTTGGAAATACCATAATGAATGAAAAGAGCCAGACACAAAATGTCACACATTGTGAGTCCAATCATATAAAATGTCCAGAATAGATACACTCATAGACAAAATATATCATACATAACAAAAGACCTAAGTGTGAGGCATGGAAAAATGACTGCCCAGAGGTGCAGTAAGCCACTTGAGAGTGATGACAATAGTCTAAAGTTTGATAGCTGTAAAGGTTACCCAAATTTGCTAACACAAATAAGCCACTGAGCTTTATACACTAAAATGGTCTCTTTTATGGTATGTGGGTTATATCACAAGAAAATCCATATGAAATCCTTACATATAAACGTCCAATATGGTATAATAAAACTACATGTTATTTTGGCTAATGGAATCTTTACTCGGTATGAAAAAATTTAGAAATCCATAAAGAATAATTGACACATTTATATAAAAAGGAAATTCTTTTGCATTTCAAAACACAGTAAATATTCAAAGATATTACTAAACCACAGATTATCTATGCAAATAAAATAAAAAGCAAAGCTTTGAAGATTACTCCCCAAAGTTTCATGTGTTAGAAGCTTGGTCTGCAGAGGAGTGGGGGGTTGTAGAGATGTGGTCTAGTAGGAAATGGTCAGGTCACTGGAAGTGATGATGCCCTTGAGAAAATCAAGGTAGCTCACAAGACTCCTGAGCTCTCTGCAGAACAAGCCTAATCACAGAGTTTCCCTCCCTCCCTGCCTCACCATGTGGACACCTTCATGCACAGCTCCCACCATTAGGACCCACGAGGTCCTTGCCAGGGTAGTGTATGTTAGACTACCATGTCCTGCAATGTCTAGAACTGACAGATAGACAAACTTCTTTTCTTCCAAAGTAGCCGGCAACTAATATTTTTTATAATAACTAAGAAATCCTCTAAGAATTGTTTATTGACTTTTCCCACTTCGAATTTTGCATTTACTATTTCCTGTTGATTCTCAAATTCTTAATGTGATGTAGAATATTTATGTATTTAAATTGGGTATTTGTCTTTAATTCTCTTGGTAAAATATGGCTAATTTTGTCAGCATCATTTGCTCAAGGAAAAATTTCCTTCTCTACTGTGATTTTTTAAATTTTTAAATCTTTAAAAATCTAGTAGTAGCCAGTGATTTATCAATATTCATATTGCAGTGCTCCAAAAACACACCTTACATGTTTGTGACTTTACTTGTATCCTGTATGTGTGCTAAATGTAGCATATCCCTAATGATATTCACTATACATTGAAATCAAGAACATTATTATGAGGCTAATGAACCTGGCCTTGAAAACAAATGATAAACATGTTATAATAGAGAAAAAAAGAGAGAGAGGAGGGAGGAAGCCAAGGAGACAGAGAAAGAGAGGGGGAGAGAGAAGAGAAAGAGAGGAAGTTGAAGGGACAAAGGGAAAAACAGGACGCAAAGCAGGAAGAGGAAGGGAGAGAGACTGTGGGAGGGTCAAGAGAGGGCTGAAAGGAAAGAAGAAACATTTCCTGTACTCTGGTCATCACACTACTTAACTGAAGAATATTTGCTTAATAGTTATCAGATAAAATATCAGTTCTTCACCTTCTTACTATATAACATGGATCATACTTCTTTCCTACAACTCCTAGGAAATTTCATGGCATTACAAACGAAGCCTGATGACCTGCACAATAGCAGAAAATTTGAGGCTGAACCCCGATAAGAAAGTAGCTGTGACACAAAGGCCATGATTTACCTCCCTGATTCATCACAGGTCACCATTTAAAATACAGCAGGTGCCTGGCATGCTGGCACAGACCTGTAACCCCAGCAGTCAGGAGACTGAGACTAGATGATCACAAGTTCAAGGACAACCTGTGCTACATAGTGACTTCCAGTCTGGACTACAGAGCAAGTCTCTGTCTCAAAAAACAAACAAGCCAACAAAACTTATAAGGACAGACCACTGATAAGAAAATTAAAACGTAAAAAAAAGGAAGAATGGTTTTAAGTGAACAATGACCAGATAGTTGATTTGTTGCAGAATTTAATGGAAGAAAGCCAAACTTTTGTAAAAATCAGTTCAAATGTTAGTGATAAAATATTTTACAAAAGAATATGAGCAAAAAGTAATTAATGATAACCTGAAATACAACATCAATATATCCAGTGTTCATAAGGTAGACATGTACACAGGGCAGACACACATAAGACGCCTAAAACCAGAGCAAATCATAGAGACCAGATCAGGACCAAGATCCAATCCCGAATAACAGGACAAGTCCAAAGTAAGCCTGATTTTTGAAAATATGTTTGTATTCACATGTGCTAAACTGTATTTAGAGGGATTCTCATACAATCCCCTTTGAACTTCCATAAAACTGGAAGTCAACAAGCTTTCCATGTGCTCTACACAGTTCCTTGGAGAGGGCAGCTCTTCCCCTTCCCAATTCCTTAGAGGCTGTTGAGTTGGCTGAGGTTTTATTAATGTCATCTCAGGTATAATGGGGTTGACGACAAGTGATAGATTCCCTCACCTGGCAAGGTAAAATTTACTCCAAATGCACCTTGAGAAGGTTTAAAGTGTCTTACTATAAACTGTGTTATTCTATGACATGGACCAAGAGTCTTCCAGCCATTTCCTTCAATATATGACTTTATAAACACCTCTTAATGCGGCTTTTCTCAAATAAGTAAGACTTCAATATTCCCTCACCACTTTGAATAAAGTATGGATCTCTTTAGTGAACTTGAAGTGAAACCCTATAACTATGTATTGAGCATTAATATATGTCAAGCTCTATGCTGTATGCTTTAAAAAAAAAAATCAGACTTCATCCTTCAAACAATCCCTTTAAAAAGAAGCATTGTCAGGCTGGCTTTATACTGATAGAATTTTAAATATGTCTGCCAAAGTTAGCATACAAGATGAGAGATCTCAGATTTGCATCCAAACAGCAGAATTTAACCACTCTTATTATGTAATTCTTAACATTTTTTTTCAAGATTCTTCATTAATTTTAGCCACAGTTCAAAATTAGCTCTTGATTGTTTCATAGAGATACATCAAATGTATTTCTTTCTGATTTAGCATTTCCAATCTTACGATCTTTTTACTTTCCTTAGCATTTTTCTAATCTTCATAGATAAAGCTAGTGTGTGATTCTGCTGTCCAGCCAAGACTGAGAGTTATGATCTTAGAAGAGACATTGTGAATTCAGGGATAAATCCTGCACTTACTCTAAATCCTCATCACATTGTAATCTTACAGCCAAAGATACTCCACAGATATTTATCCAGTGATTAAACCTTCACGAGCTTTCGACTATTACAGAGTTGCCTCAGGACGCTGATATCTAGAAAGAGTTGATGGAAAAACCTCAAAATCACTTACTCTGCTTAGCTGATTGCTTATATTCTCTTCGAGGCAGTGCAAATGGGAATTTGGAAGAAAGAACATCTGCAGCACTTTTCTAAAATTTTGAAAATGTTTATGGTAACTACCAGTTGACTATGTTCCATCATGCAGGAGAAATAAAACATTTACAACCTACAGAAGATGATCACTGTGACAGTTAACTGATTGTGTCAATTTGAGTAAGAAATACCCAACTAAATTAGATCAGCGCAGTTCTGGGTGTGGCTGAGAGGATTTATGGAAGATTTACTGGGCTCTGCTGGGTGTGAGTGACAGCATCCAATAGGTTTGCTGCCTCAATGGCATAAAAGGGAAGCCAAGAAGGAAGGCCATGTCTATTCTTTGGAGGGCTTCAGTCTTCACCTCACCCTGGACGTCATCTCCTGGCTTCCAGCGCAGACTCTTCAGCCTCCTGATATAGACTCACACAAGATGCTACAGTGAGCTCCAGGCCTTCGGCCTTTTACATCTTCCACACCGGACCCTGTGGGTGGCCCTTGTAAGGCAATCTTGTGAATTCTTATATTTATGTATCTTTTGTGAAATCTGTTTCTCTAGTAAGCACCAACTGTTACAATGACAGATCAATCAGAAGGCTGAAAGCAGTGAAGTGCAGGTATGATTACCCCAGAACATAACAGCAGAATTTCTGGCCCATGTTTAATCTGACTCATTGTTTGATCATCCTAATGAAAAAGAGAAATCCAACTTATTGCAAAACCATAAATTTTACATTTCATTTCATTTCCCTTTTTACATTTCTCCACATAGTTCTAAATCGTATGGTACCAGTATTATTACACTTTAAATGCAATTCTCTATGCAAAATAAATTGTTTTGATATATAATGACGTTAAAGTAATTTGCTTTCTAATTCTGATTATTCTAATATGCTTTTTTCTTTGTAATATTGTGAAAGCTATTTTCCTAGCTTGTTATATATACAAAATATATTTTTATAAAGTAGTCATGAAAGTAATTTAAGCAAACATCTACATATTGAAATTGACTTACATACTATTATTTTATGATTTATGTGATTTTTTTAGAATTCTCAATGTTTCTCACTTGCCTTTTTGCTAATGTACTTAATCTATAACCAACAAATAGCACTGTGAAAAAGTAAATGGACTAAGTTCCATTTAGCAAATACATTCTTTTTAAAATATCTTTTTCTTTAAGTAATGCATTTGATAAATTAATTTAAAAATGCACAACAGAAAAGTCAGCTGACACAGAAGGAAATTGTTTTCCAGTTGATAAGAAAACAAAAACCGAGCAACAACATTCTTCAGTAAGAAGACTGAAGCAAACACAAAAAAGAACTTTGGGGAACAATATTATTTGTTGGTAGATGTAAAATTATAAATCATATTTTGTCTTTTGTTAAGAAAATAATCCAGTAAAATTTAAATCATATTTTTAAATTAGTTGTTATGCTCCCTTCTTGACCATGTTCTCACACTTTTGTCCGAGCAAAAAAAGGTGGTAATAGCTGCCTCTAGGAGCAGGAGGGCGGAGAACTCAGTGACGAAAATCGCTGTGACTTATCAACACTTAGGAAGTTCTATGTGGCTCTTCAGTCATGTGACATAAGGTAAACTGGGCTCAAGAGAAGCCAGAGTCTCAGAAACAAGCTCTTCTAGTCACTGTTGTTTCACAGAGGAGGGGGAGGAGCAACAGGCGTTTCTCGGTTAGAATGGCGGGCAGCCATCAGGAATCCAGGCAATGCGCGGACCAGAAGTTGTGGCCACTGGCGCTGAAGCATCCAAGTGTTACGTGTACTGTGGTGTGGAGTGGCAGAGGGAATCAGATGGGCCACGCAAGAATGGCAACGGTTACAACTTGTCAGATAACCCAGCACAAGATAACACCGGAGGGATGAACTGGTCATCGTGCTCACTGTGAACACAGCAGGATTCCTCAATGAAGAGGAAGACAGCAGGCCTAACTCCAGGAATACTTTTACCTTGAGCTCCACTACCTTATGCAGCTGAGCTGAACCAAAATCACAACACCAAAAATAGAAAAGAAAAACACTCTGCTGTTGAGAGATGAAATAATCAATGCAGCTAATCATAAATAGAACCCTATTGTTGGAAAAGTGGGGCATGGTATTGAAATGGCCATAATTAATACATTAAAGGTTCTAGTGGGAAGACTTGAGACATTGCTGAATAGGTGGGTCACTTTACCAAAGAAATGGGGACAATTAGATAGTGTTGGAGGACATGTTAGAAACACACACACACCCCCCACGGCTGAGGAATGAGCTTCACTGAGTTAATAATTATGCAGTATCAATGATCCGATCTCTTTACCATACGAGGTTGCAAAGGTTAAATCGAAATGCTTTGAAAATCATTTGGATATACTATTCAGTAAAAGTGGTGATAATTCAACAAACAAAGACTTACAGACAGCTTGCTTTGCAGAATATACTAACACACTAACACACACGCTATTACTAACTGGTCTAAGGAGTTTGATTACTGCCAATTAGGTAATAATGAAAAGCTGCACAAAACAGAAACAGCTGGTGTTCTGGTACATTCCTGAAGACTTAGGCAGTGGACCTCGTGACTTGTAAGACACAGGCCATAATCAAGAAACGTGTGCTATATGTCAGGAAATATGCCACGGATGAGGCTACGGGTCTTGTGGGTGCGGCTGGACGG
This sequence comes from Hystrix cristata, assembly GCA_004026905.1. NCBI lineage: Eukaryota > Metazoa > Chordata > Mammalia > Rodentia > Hystricidae > Hystrix > Hystrix cristata. Next base: position 12,960 of record PVJO010023262.1, on the reverse strand, counting down.
TAGGGTCGTTGTTGCCTCAGCTGTCACCTCAAAAGTTAGGGTAGAATTGAGAGTTTTGTGCTAACTGCAACACATGACAGCTGAAAAAATGTCACACCCTAACACAATGACTTAATTTTATGCTGTCTGATTCTGTGATAAGAATAGATATGAATAAAAATTGTGGAGTATTAAAAACCTTCTCTCTGACAATTGGTTTTTCAGAAAATGCTGATCAAGCACCTTTTTACCAGCCATCGTGAATCTGAGGCAAAGACTGCATGACTATCTTTCCAGACGTCCTATGGAAATGCATACTTGCCTTTTTAACTGATCACAAAGAAAAAGATATAATGGTTTTAAGAACCAGAATAATGCCAGCTTGTTCTTGTTCTGCTCCTAATCTAAAATTTCTGCCAACTCTCCAATTCAGTGAATACTTGCATCTGCTGCATCCAAAGGGTGTTGATATTGCCACCTTTACAGGTTTATTTCTCAGTTCCATTTCTTTCCCCCATCTATGTCAGATGATACCATCTCTCCCAAGTGCAGAATATTTTTTCCCTTTAAATGGTGCTTCTTTAAAGAAGTCTGTGGTTTTTGTGACCTTCAGAAGATCACACACGGAGCTGTTTATTTAGATCATCAAGACTGAACATAAAGACCTGGATTTGTAGCATAGCTTTGTCACTGAGTAGCTTCAAGGAATCAGAGAACTTTAGATCTTTTCGGTACACTCAATTTCCAAATATGTGAAATGGGAATTAAAACTTCCTTTTGCTTTTTTTCACAAGAACTAATGAAGTGATGTTTTAAGAAGCAATTATAGATTACAATAAAATGTGAGCCATAATTCTATTAGAGACAAGAATGAATTCATGTCTGTGCTTCAGTATGCAGTGACAGCGTGGCTGTCCAATTCAACTCATTCCAAGTTTGAGTTTCAACACCAAGAAGTTCAAGAACTGAACATATTTTCCCCACAAAAGTAATGGAAAACCAAACAATTGGTTGTGGGGCCCAAAAATTATACTTATAAATTTGCTTTTCCAGGACTTTAACAAATTTTGCAATGATTTTTCTTTAATTCTGTCACGGTTCCCAACTGTCCTCTCAGCTTTACTGCTGGTGTCACCAACTTTCTTTGGAGCCACAGTTATGATATTTTACACAAATAAAGTACACGCACACACACACACACAAAACACACAGTGATGGAAGTTTTAACACACTAACACAAGCACTTTGTGGTCCGGGCATGAGCAATGACGCTTAGACGGAAGTCACCCCTTTGACGTGTCATTCACAGTCCGCACACGTTTTCTCAAGTCAGATTTTTGGTTTGACCATGGAGCAAAGTTACGAGCATGGAGCAGATTGTTTTCAAACTTTGCTGTTTGAGTAGTGCAAAGTGTAAGGTTGGAGCTGTGCCACAGTCGAGGTTTCACTGTACTGTATCTGATTTAGTGTGCATTAGAGACTTCCAATTGGAGTAAATCTGGTAAGAAGGATTAAGACTTTTTAATTGCTTCTAAATATATGTATATATTTCCTTTCATGTAATTATTAAAATGAAGGTGTTCTATAGACATTTTTATAAGTGAAGATGGCTATTCCTTCTTTTTCATGGAAAGGCTATTTTTCAAATCATCTTGTTGCTTTGGGATAGAAAGCATAACCTTCACTTTTTAGACAATATTTTCTGATTTGTTTTTAAACGAAAAAGAGTGACTGCAAATAGATTTTGTTTCCTCATTTGGAAATTTTCCACATACTTATAAAATGATGAAAGAGTGCTAAATCAAAAATCATGATGGTGCTTCTTCAAAAGCAGAATAGATTTCTACAGTGAACACATTAATATCTGCCATCATTAATAATTAGGAAATAGCCTTTAGACTATTTTACACCATTGGTTGACACTTACAAGGGGAAAAAAGGCATACAGCATAATGACAGGAAACACAACAAGAGAGGGTCAACTCTTGTGTCAAAGCCTGCTCTTCTGGCTTCCTCAGCCTTTCACCTGGCAGCAGGCTTGTCCACAGCAGCTGATGTCTGACCTATCCCGGGCAGGCCTGGTCTTCTCCACCTCGCAGTTCTCTTAACTGCTATACTCCAGTAAAAATATTGCAGATTATCGCCAATATGGTCCTGAGTGCATTAAAGCTACTGTTAGATAGCATAAATCCAGTCCTCTTTGCTCTTACTACTTTACACATTTTATTCTTAGTTGTTGATATATTTATAATTAGCTTTTATATTTTTGGTGATTATTCGTTAGTTATCTGTTCTCATGGCCTTATCCACAACTGTCGACATCGTCTGGGTCACTGTGCCCCACTCACTGTGTAGCATGAGGCCTGGCTCGCAGGCACTGCTTTGTTTTTTGACAGAGGTTCTTGCCTTCTAGTCCAGGCTGGCCTGGAACTCACGGTGATCCTCCTGGCTCAGCCTCCTGAGTGCTGGGATTACAGGTGTGCACCACCCTGCCTGGCTACACAGGCACTGTTCAGGAGCATCTAAATGAGCCAATCAGCACAGTAAGTATAACCACTATTTTTAACCTCTCAGGAAATTATTTGGAAAAAGTATTCATTATAAACCACATTGTAAAAATATACAGTTCAACTTTATTTTCAATTTGATTAAATTTATTAGTGAGAGTAAGTATCATTAAATTTTGCCATTTAGATTTATCAGATTTTCTTTCTTTTTGGCCACCATTAATCCTAGAGAGTCTATATATTTTAAAGTATAAGCAAATCCACATAAAAATGGCTTCATTCATCATCTGACAGGACATTTACTTAAAACAATGCATAAAAACTTCACTATATTGAATTCTAAGTCACTGCACATTTTAGTTTTTCTTGAGTTTTATGAATGTGTATATTATATTTCTTTTTCATTTTTTTTACCAAAAGCATGTATTGGTACATTGTATACGTAATGGTCACATTCATATAGTTATTTTGTACCTGTACATGATGTATCTTGGTTTTCCCCTCTCTTCCCTACCCCTCCCTTTTACTCCCCCCTTCCCTATTTTCAGTAGGTTTATTTATATTTTTCCATTTTTTCTCCTTCCCCTTTCTTTCCTTTTTCCTTTCATTCTTTTCCCCCTTCCCCCCCCCAGTTCTCCTCTCTTTCGAATATTATCTTCCTTTTATAAAATGTCTATTACACCTCTTTGTCCTTATTTACACTTACGGTTTCTCATATCAGATAAACAATTCGATGTCTGATAAAAGCCATCTATGACAAACTAATGGCCAACATCACACTAAACGGTCAGAAACTTGAAGCTTTCACACTAAAATCTGGAACAAGACAAGGATGTCCACTATTACCACTATTATTCAATATAGTTCTAGATTTTCTTAGGAAATAAGAAAAACTACAGATATTTGTGTGATTATTTGTATTATTACACAATGCCATGCCGTAGCATTGCAGTTTTAAAACTAACAAACGTATGTATAAGTGTAAATTATGCCATCGGATTATGTGACAGTATTTTATTTAGAGATTATCATCCAAGTTAAGTTCAATTTAATATCCTGCGCAGTTAGTTTGCTAGATTAAATAAGTTCAAGCTGTCAAGAACTATAAATGGGCTGGTTTTATCCACACTGCCAAGCTGTTCAGTCATCCCTCCTTCATGAACACGGACAGGAGACAAGACATTTGGGGATCAGAGACAAAGGACTTCATTACCGACTGCCAGCGAGCGGCAGGAGTCGCCTGCTTGTACCATCCCCTTTGTCCTCTGCAATGATCCGCTTTCCCCCCACAATAAGACCTAGCCAGAGGGTGAGTAAAGAGCCTCGGGCCGTGCTTGCCTGGCATCACCATCCTCTTGCTCGAGGCTACCCTGCGAGGCAGGTAAGGCGAGTGGAGGCTGACTGGGGCTGGCAGTCCTGATCTCTGGCTTTCAAGGCCCATCACTTTCTGGCTAGGTCTTCTTTTCAGGGAGACACAGTATGCAGAGCATCCCTGGTGAACAGAGCACACAGCAGACAACCAGCTCTGTTCCACTGGGTTGCGTTATTTTTATTTTCTAAAACTGCTGCACAGACAGCCAGATAACTAATGTCCAGATCAGAGACAGTGTCTCTACTCAGACATGTGTGAAGACATAAGAGATGCGTGGAAAACCAGAGTATGTGCCTCATACTGGGGTAAATTCGCACCTTACACGTTGACCCGTCGGCTTACTCATCTTGTCACAACACTGATGTATGCGTCACTTAGAAAACTTTGAGTCTGCTGCATACCATGCTGGTGAAATAGTAACATGGGCCTATTGAAACTCATTGCTACAAAATATGGGTAAGAAGATGAGGTTTTTGAATAAACTGAATGTTGTCTTCCATTCCTTTGGATTGTACTTCTAGAGTCAAAAATGGTGCACATCTGTAAAATAGTCTGTTGGATGTGCTAAAATTTAATATGTTTTAATCACAAAACTGCAGTTTATTATAGAATCCTTAAGCAGACAGTAGCAATAAAGATGGCTCCGTCAAAGGTAGCACATACTGTCCAACATGAAAAAACTGGTCAATCCCTTTTCCATCCCTGGCATATGCTGGTGGGCCACAAGAAAACTGCTTCTCACCCTGTCGTGTCCACACTGAGTTTCGAACAGGAGAAACTAGAAGAGGTGGCGTGACTGCTGCAGTGCACACAACACTGTCTCTGCAAAACGGTGCAGAGCGGCCCGAGCAAGGAGTGCGCAGGACCACGTCAGCAGGTGTAATGCTTGCCTGTCCCCGTGGAAACCAAAGAGAAAAGTCACAGCAAGGGAAGCTGGAACCGGGAGGCAGGACTCTGTGGCCAGTTTCTTCCCAAGAGTGGTAAGACAGCTCGCTGACATGCTGACATGAACTTGTGAACATATTTAAATCCGTTTCCTCTGTATGTTATTTCGCTCACACTTCGTTTGTGGACCAAGTTTCTCTCTGGATATTTCTTGTATCACAGTTTATAGGTAGTAAATGTTGGTGCAAACAGAATAAAACATAGACTATGCTACATCTAGATTCCCACAGTTGTTAGATCTATTTTTCTCTTAATCTTTTTCCTCAATCATAAGAAAAATGGACACCCTAATTAAAATTTAAGCTTAGGGAGAGCATGTGTGTAATTAAATGCAACATGATTTAGCATTTTATTCCATCACAGAATAAAATGAGACACAGCAGATTCGAGTAACGTGGTCACAGTCTCAGACCTGGTGATGTCAGCAATGCAAAGAGATAACATAACTTCCTATGCGCACAGATTACACCATCCATTAGAGAACAGCCTTCGATGCCTGTCACTGAAAATATGAATTGACCCAGAAGATTTAGATATTTGTATTTTCTTTTATCAATTAATCTATTGCATATTTACTTAACAAATACTTATAAACTACTGTGTATGCTATTACAGTAAAGCTTGTATCACTAATTACCTAAGAATTAGTAATATGTGACTTATTTCGTTTTATTCATGAAGCTTTTCATTCATTCATAAACACACAGTAAACACATATAGATGCTAATTTAGGATGCAAAGACTATAGAAGGGAAAAATTAGAGTAAGGAATTTGGTTTAGATGGAGTAGTCATGGAAGTGGTACCTCCTCTCCAGAAAGTTAATTTCTGACAGAAATATGGATGTTGGAAAAGAACAAGCCTCAGTAGGAGTTGAAAAAGAAATGACCAGGAAGCAGACATACAAATTCAGAACCCCAAAGAAAGCCACAGATGGAAAGGTCAGAGTTACAGGAGTTAACAACTGTTCTGTTTGGGGTCGTAGCTCAGTAGCAGATCACTCACCCAGCGTGTGCCAGGTCCCCTGGGTTTCATCACCAACTATTACATCTAGATGTCCCCCCAAGCCTCATGCACTCATTAGGCGTGGTTTTGGGAGTGACTGGATCATGAAGATGTGACACTGGAATAGTCCACTGATGAGTTTATACCTGGATGTGATGCTGGGATGTGAAGCCTGGTGGGAAGAGGTGGGTCACCATGGATGTGGCCCAGGGACATATATAAATGTGTATACAGTATATCCCTCCCGAGTGCATACTGCTTCCTGCCTGCCATGCTATGGACTGCTTCTCCTCCACCATCCTGCCCTGACTTGGAGCCAGCTGACAGCAGACTGAAAACTCTACGAACTGTGAGCCAAAATAAACCTGTCCTTACTTAACTTGTGGGAGTCAAGTATTTTGTACCAGCAGTGAGAAAAGTAAGATACCAGCATAAATAAATAAATCAGTCAGTCAGCAAGTAAATGCGTGTGTTGTAGATATCATCATTAGCTCTTAATTCAGGGCTGGATGTGTTCATCTAACAAAAGAGCAAAAAGAGAAGATGGCTAACACTAATGTGTCCAAAATCTAGAGGTAGTTAATAGTGTGTGAACTGGCAAAACAGAAAGCTAAGGAGCAACCAGGGTAGAAATAAAGCCAGCGATGCACTAGAAGTCAAGAGAGAAGGAAGTTCTTCTGCCTGATTTTCTTGATAATAATGATCAAGCAACATTGCAGAATCTAACTAGCTGTAAAACACAAGAAGGAAATAAAGAGGAATTTAAAGAATAAATTTCAATTTTAGGAGGAAGAAAAGAGAGAGCAATAAAATGAAGTCTACAGAAAAAAGAAATTTTGAGTTAAATTGAAATACTGTGTTCATATTAACTGATGGGAATGCATTCCTGCTGATTATCAGCATAACAAAATGTAGTTCGATTACAAAGTAATAAAATATCATGGAGATATATGTATATTATATATAATATTATATATATATATCAGTATGTTTTTCAGTCAAACAAAACAAAATGAGTGACATTTTAGAGGGTTAGAAAAGTAAGATTTCTACTTGCCCTTCAACAGAACTCTTCTATGATCAGGATAAATTAATATGGTGCTTAAATTCTGCATTACATTGCATTTGACCATGGTGCTGTGGCCTCATTAGCCTCATTAGCGTATTAGCATACACTGGTGACCAGATTTTAAAAATTATTTTAAAGAGAATGAAAGGTCATGTAGTTCACTTGGAGTTGTAAGTGTAGAGGACCAAATACTTGGTGGCAGCGTCACTGCAGAGGGTGCCCACAAGGACATCGGACTCCAGGGGCCTCCTGCCCGCAGAAAGAGAAGCTGCGGGAAAGATCCAGACAGGTTCGTATCTTCATGGGCACGTCACATGAACACGTTTGTCTCAGAATCGTCATCTAAAAAATGGGTAATTGATGGTATCTATCGTGTTACAAGAGTAAATGATTTAATCTGACTAAAATTTTTAAATGAGTCTGCAATACTGTAAATGCATCATACAGGCACATTCTTGATATTTTATGGTTTTATAGAAGTTTATAGAATTCGATCAAGCTTGGAGCTAGACAAGGTAATAGGAATCTTTTACATCAGGCTTAGGGAACCTGGAAGATGACCCTAGAGTTTCGTGAAAACTGGAACCCAACGTTGTGTTGGCTAAGCGGCAACTGATACAACACTCCCAGCACGGAACTCGACAGGCCGGTCCTGCGATGAGCACGCAGAGAAGGCGACCTTGCGACGCGGACCCAGAGGAGGCAGGCAGAGGGCTGCTGGAGGGTCAGGCGGGGCCGCGGGGGAAAGCGGCAGGAAACAAGACAGAGTCTCCGATGGCCTCTTTCAGCACTGTCCACATCGAGAAAACATTTGGGAAATCCAAACACAAAACGTTGCACTTCCGTTTCCACACTATTCACCTGACCTTGGCTTCAGGGAGCTCATTCCCTGGACTGTTTCAGGGAGGCGGTCCGCAGCAGCGGCCACCTCGGACGGCCCGGCAGGGTGCGCACGTGAAGCGCAGAAAAGGCAACGGACTCAGAGGCCTGTTGACAGATTCGATTTTTGTTAAAGGGTTTAATTGAAACAAAAAACGAAAATTGTACATTGCTATTGTAATTTATGTACTGCATATCATTGACTAAACAAGTTATTCTATGTTTATTTTAAATCATTCTAACACTATGTATATTTCCAAATTATTTTACATTTAAAAAAGTAAAATGCCTGATGATTTATAATTTAAATCACAATATGGGTTCATAAGAAATTACTGATATTTAAAATACTTTTGCTTGCCACTTAATTGAACTCCATTAAAAATGTGTTTTCACACTATAGTTTTTATGTTAGGCAATCAGACTCTCATATTTTGACACACTTAGCAATCATTATATCTAAGAATTGCAAAAAATGGTTATAATTAGCTCATGTGTTCTGTATCAGTTCTTGTTCTGGTATGAGCCAAATGATCTAGTATTAAAAATTGTATCATTCTCAGGAAGTAAACAAGGTCCTTGAACCTTAGATTTCTCACATTTAAAATAAGACTAATAAAACTTATTTCCATTAAATAATTTCATTTAGTAAAACATTTAGTATAATTTGTGTCACAGAATAGGTTTACATTAAATCAGAATTACATGATGTAATTTAGCAGAGTGGCAAAACTTTGAAAACATTTCATTCCTACTGCGTACTTACTGTATAGGTATCACACAGTTCACTGACTTGATTATGGAAAATAAAAATGCTTAAACTGTATGACATGCACACAAATCTCCAGTAAACTGCACGTAATCACTCCGTTGTCTCTTACGGTGTCATTCCCACTGTCTATTCTCCCCAATGTACGTCTTCTACCTAGACTTTGATAGCAACACAGTCATATTCCACCCACTATTCAAAGCATTAAATTTGAAATAATTTCATTCTTACCCACTAAGTCACGATAATAAAAATGCATGAATAACTCTTTTGCTAATCCAAAAGCACAGATGTAAATGAAACAATCAATTTAAAGTAAAATCACTATCTGCCTTCCTTTACTATGTCTTATGGAACCGAAGACTTTGAGGTCTTCTACAAAGAGTATGGTTAACCTGTATACAGGATAATTAACTTTATAATGACAGATAAAAGAAATGAATCTGAAGCTTACAAAATAAAAGGGGTTGGCGGGAAGAGAAAAATTAGGATGTGTTATTTGCATGTACCAATTCCCTACAATGAATGTAATCATTAGGTACTGAAAACATCTGCCAATAAAAACCTTTTAAAAGGCAGGTAAAATTCAAATAGAAAAAAATACACTTCTTTACCTTCTACTATTATCACATTTCTGAATCTATATTTGCTTAGAAGAGTTCAATACTGCTTCTTTCTGAAATTACATATGCAAGTCTTTACTGATTCATTGTCATCATGTATTGTCTAAGTAACATTCTATAATTAGGGGTCATGTTTCCCTGTGTCTCGGTCCCTTTTTGTCTTCCATTGTGGACTATACTACATAGAGGAGAAAGAGTTTTCCACACACACAGCAGATGGACACTGCAGGACAGCTTGGATTTCAGTCCCATCAACTAACTCATCTGTCTCTTAGATAAAAGCTGATCACTCTTCACAGGAAGAACATAGAAACCAGAGTGTTCTATTGTCCAAATGCGAGAAAAATGCAATCAGATATTCAAAGAACTGAATGTCATCAAACTTAATAGAAAAGGAAAACAAATTCTCAGTAGAAATCAAGACTTAGACGACTTGGCTACTGCTGATGTTAATAAGGATGTTAAGAAAGTTCAAGGAAAATATAGACAAAAAGAATGAACTGAAGGAGAATTCCACTGGGAAAATGACATAAGTAAACCATGCAGTTGAAATGCCAATAAGTAAGGTGAAACATCAGTGATGTTTGAATAGTGTTAGTATCAGGTTGGTGAAGGGTTAAGGAACCATCAGGAAGCTCAAGGGTGGTAAGTACAAATTGAGCCTCAAAGAAATTACTTTCACGGAGAGTTAAATATTAGCGCAAAGCCAACAGGGTGCTGTAGACCTGTGAAAGAATGTCGCTATCAACATGCAAGTAATTTTAATGGCATGCAGAAAGCAAAGGAAAGTAGGAAAATCAGTAGCAAAATCAGTACTGGCTCCAAATTTAGAGGGAAATCTCAGCTGTGGCTCAAGAAACAACACAAAACAGGAACCAGGTAACTACACAGAAAAATCACATCTCATAGTCATACTGCTAAAAATTCAAAAATTAAGGGAAAATATTCAAAACAGCTAGAGCAAACAAGTGGCACAGAGGGAGAGTGAACAGGAATGAGATTGACCATTGCATCCATGACTGCACATGAGTGCGCGCGCGCACACACACACACACACACAAAGATCAGAGAACAGTGGGCTGGAATAAGGCCTTTAAAATCATGGAAACAAATGAAAATAAAACTGCCGCATAGAATTATATACAGTATATGTAACAGCAAATGACATTTAGAAGTGAGAGTAAAATAGAAACATGTTCAAGAAACAAAACTGCAAGGCTTTCTTAAAATTGTTCAAGGAGTTCCTGACCTGTACAGGGTTACCTTACAGACAGCTTCCAAAACACGAATCTGAACCTGATTCCTAGTAGATTTGTGCACCAGAGTGTGCCTACAGGACCCCAAAGGCTGCACCATGCAGCCAGCTGACCTTCACTGTGAGAGAGACTTCAGGACTCTCAGAGAGAGAGTAAACGACTCAACTGATGACTGGAGTCTACAGAATAAATAAAGTTTACTCAAAGTGTAAATATGTGGGTAAATATAAAGTGCAAGTGTTTAAATGATCAATACATCAGAAAAGTATGACAACTATAACTATGTAGGAACCTAACTATCGACGTCATAATATATGAAGTAAGGTAAAAACAAAGGAAAAGCCCTGAAATAATCTTAGGGAGAGACAAATTCACACGTATCACAGATTTATATCACCACTTCCTTTATAATAGTACGAGTAAATGAACAACACAAAGAAAAATTATGATAAAATATCCGAAAGATTCTCTCACCAGTTTGGAGTGACTTTTATTCATAGATCTAATACAGCATTCAATTGATGGAGAACACATACTACTTTAACTATATTTGGATTATTCACCAAATAGACCATACAGATGACTATATACCAACCTCACTGCATTTTAAACAATTAAATTTTACAAATAATATTCTCTGACCTTTGAAGAATGGGATGATAAATTACTTTCAGAAATCAATTTGGAAAATGTCCCAAATATTAGGAAATATTTGTTAATTGATCCATTGAAAAAAATCAATCACAAGTTAGAAAATCTCTCAAACTAAATAATTATTAAAATAGAAGATTTCAAACTGTTGCAAAATTGTGTAAACAGATTAAGTGGTTTACAGGAAAGTGAAGTAAAGTTTAACAAATTTAGCTAGGAGCTTACCTTAAAGTCAAAAAATAAATCCATGGTAAATATAAGAGAAATAATGAATGCAGGAATAGAAACCAGTAAAATAGAATGAATACAGAAAAAATTAAGCCCGAATTGGTTACTTAAAAAGATTATTAAACGCCAACTTAAAATTTTCAACATCAGTATTGAAATAGCTGCCGTCACTATGGGTCCCGAAGATATTAACTGTGATAATAAGTCAAGCTATAAATACTCATATGTAAATAAATTTAAAATAGGAATTTAGAATAATAAATTAATTGCTTAAAAATTCAAATTAATTCAATCAACATGAGGTAAATTAGGGATATTTAGATAGCATTTTATCTCTTAAAGAAATTGTATTTATTATAAAAATCTTGCCCACCAAACTTTAGAGATAGAGAAGTTTTGCTGACAAATCCTTAGAAGCATTAAGAAATGGACTAATTCTAATTTTACACAAATGTTTTCAGAGTTCACCTCTGATCATATCTTATGAAATCAAGAAAATCTTGATATAAAAACATGGCAAAAACAAAAATACAAAATTATAGTCGCTCTGATTAAATCACATGACTATGAACTTAAATAACTTAAAATGTTAGCAATTGGAAGCAACACACATAACTAATAATACTTAAATAGTAAATATATTATGATATATTATGATATTGTATGACCAAGAATCTAAAGTAAAAGTAATTCTCAAAAACCAAGCAATGCAACTTATGTTAACAAAATACTATAATATTCTTAATAGTGAAAAAAAAGAGAATTTTTGTGTAAAGAGATTAAATGCCTCATAACTATTTTCAGCTATCTTTGATGATGGCATTCTCAGTATTCTAGGGATAGGAAAAAACTACCCCAATCTAAAAAGGGACATTTTGATGCGTGACAATACACCATGACCGAGTATGTTGAATCAAAGAGAACAAAGTTCTTTTATATTATAAAGAGTGGCCACTCATAGTGAAAAATTCAAAAAGAAAATTTGTGAGCCTATCTCTGTTGCTGTTGAAAAAATACTTTCGGTAAAAAAGAATCATTGATAATATTTTCAGCATACTCAGAAGAAAATAAACATCTGTTATCTGCCAACAGATATGTTTAAAATACTGAGAATAAGCATGATATTTAAGGGTCAAACCCCAAACGCTTTCCTCTGAGACTTGTAAGAAATGACAAAGTCCTACATCATCCCTTCCTCCCACATTTGACTGTAGTTTTTAGGAGGTGTAGTCGGTCAAGAAAGATATATGACAGAGGGGAAGGACCAGCACGGCTGTGTCCACGAGGACCAGAGGAGAATAAGGCAATTCAATGAAGTACACGTTCAGGTGTGTTGAGCTACGCTCTCACGCCCGCCACAGGCCAAGTATCACTGGATCACTCTCAAGCACACATTTACTTTAGGAAACCCTGAGACAGTTCCTACCTTCTCTTCTGGTTACCTGGTATCCACCAGAGAAATGTCAATGTAAAATTGTTTTTTTTTTTTTTTATTTTAAACCAAGAGCATGTATTGGTACATTCTACATACATTGGTCACATTCATTACATTTATTCTGTACCTATACATGGTGCATCTTGGTTCTCCCCCTCTCCCCCGCCCCTCCCCTCTCCTCCCTCCCTCCCTATTTATATCAGGTTCATTCATCATTTTCCATATTTTCCCTTTCCCCTCTCT
>PVJO010023261.1:0-26429 GCA_004026905.1 Hystrix cristata | reverse complement strand
ACACTTATTAGTACACATTGAATTGTTTCTCTGATATGAGAAACCATAAGTGTAAATAAAGACAAAGGGGTAGAATAGATATTTTGTTTAAAAAAGAAAAAAGAGAGATAGTATTCAAAAGAGAGAACTAGATAGGGAAAAGGGGGATAAAGAAGAAGGTTAAAAGAAAAGTAAGATGAAAGGGGAAAAAATGGTAAAGCGTAGCTACACTTGTTGCAAATAGGAAGGGGTGGGTGAATAGAAGGGAGGGGAGAGGAAGGGGGGAAGAGGGGGGAAAACCAAGATGTATCATGTACAGGTACAAAATAACCATGTTGATTATGATCATTATGTATACAATGTACCAATACATGTTCTTGGTAAAAATAATAAAAAAAATAAAAAAAAATAAAATTTAAGGAAAGTCAGATCACTCTGGAGCAGCTGAGCAAATCTGAAGGAGTTCCTATAGCCTCTCTTTTTCTCTATAAAATGGAGACAATTCAATATTACACGTATTTATTTGAGCATGTGTTTATCCCCTCCCCTTCTGAGTTCTGTAAGGAATAAATAAGAAACGAATGGGACTGTCTCCCTCTCTTGGTGACTGCCCGCCTCAGTGGGAACGTCCTTCCTAACAGCAACTGTGTATCGGTGAGACAGGCGGGAAGCACCTGACTCTCCCATTTTTCCAGGCTGGCTGGAGGGGGCGTGGCTTGGCTGGTGTTTGTCATACCCCTCCCCTTTGCTTCCCCCTTTCTCCCTCCACCAATGGCCTGAGACAACTTGCTTTGACGTCTTCCCTGATTATCTAGTGGTGTCCTCCCTGGCTGTCTAGGAGCCACTCTCCTTCACTCCACTCCAACATGGGTGCGGCTCCTTAGCACAGTGCCCCTCCCTGGCTCTCTCCACTACAGATGCTATGTAGTCTTTTGAAGAAAGGAGGGGACACCCTGGCCTGCTAAGATCAGAGAGAGAAGGAAAGACCCGGGCCCATTGTTAACATCTCCAACGCCACAGCTAGCGTTCCCTGGTTTCAGCCCCACTTCCTCACTGGATCACAAGAAGTGAGAGGCCTGCACCAATCATGGGCCTGCACGGGGGGCCAATCACAGGTCTACAGCTGCTATATATACAGCACTTCCCACACACTTTGGGGGTTGGTCTAGGAGGGCTCCCTCCAGTGTACTGACCACCCCATGCTGCAGCGTGGGCCATGTTAAAAGAAAGACTTGCTTTGATGGTCCTGTAAACCTGCTCATGATTTCCTTCTCATAGGAAGGGCTCCAAAAGTCCTGTAAATCTAGGCAAGGTTCTTATCCTCAGTAGTACAGACAGAGCAGTCAGTTTGAAAGAGAGAGCAATAAACACTAAGGGCTGTTAGCCCCGGAGATCATCAGCCCGTAAAGATCAGCAGCCAAGCAGCAGAGCACCAGCATCCAGCAGAGTCAGCCTACGGTGTCTGGCATGAGATGGCAGTGGCAGTAACCAGCAGCTCACAGTATCAACTGTTGGCATCCAGCATTGTCCAGGACTATATGGTGACGCCAGGACTGCTGGCAGAGCCACACTTCCATTTGAAAGGAGAGAAAGCACCCAGGCTAATTGGCAATGTCTGCTGGCACTTGAGACAGACCATTTGCAACTGAATGTGAGGACACAGGCCCCATGAGCTAGCAAGATGGTGCTCACCACGGGCCCAAGGAAGGGTCCTTGGATGAGGTGGGACTTAATGGTGCCCTGAATCTGGAAAGATCTGGAATTCGAAGACTAGGTAGGTCCAAGTGATTCTGATGGAGGGAGAAGACAGCACCAAGTTGTCCCTCTTCAGGTCTCAGGTCTCACTCCAACAGAGCCGGCCTTTTTGCTTCCTGCTGCTTTCCTTCATTGAAGCTCCTACCTGTGAATGTTGTTTATGTTACATCTTTCCTCTTTCCTGCCATCTCATTGACACTGCCCAGCTCTCCCCTCCTTGCTTATTGTAGAGGAAGTCTCCCTTAGCACTCTCAGGAGTGGTGTCAAAGAACATGTGTGGCAGAAAGGACACAAACTTTAACATCACACTGGCCCGAGTCTGGATCCTGACTGCTCAAAATTGTCAGAGTTGGCTAAGTCAAGTGACAAGCAGAGCACCCTAGTCCTCTCTTACAAACTGGGAATAATAGTTCTGCATCACTGGATTAAAGATGATAATGCCTGAGTAAATGGTCTGATGTAGCCAGAACACCCTGAAAATATTAGTTCCAACTTTTCCCTGGCTCGCTTTGGCTACGCATGATGGTAAAGAAAGCTATTCAAGGAGCAGAAGAGTGAAAACCAATCAGGCCAGCCTTGGACTCTGGTTCCTGGTTCCAAGATTTCCAAGATGGCTGTCCCCTAGACAAGTGACTTACCTATCTGAGCTTCAGCCTCCTCATCTTTAAAAAACAGATTCTAGAACCTCCCCCCATCCCCACAAAGGACTGTGCTTGGCATGAAACTAGACACAGTATGCGAAGTGCCGAATGCCATGGCTGTCATGTGCAAAAGGCACTAACGTTGTCATGGCAACTATGGCTGCTCCAAGGCTGTAGATATCAAGCACCTTGATAGGATCAGGCGAGACCTTTGTGCCAACCTTAGAAAGATGATGGAACAAATAGGAAATGATGAACCTCCTCTACCAAGTCTTTACTTGGAGTGTACCATTCACTACTGAAGTCATCTGTAGGCAAGAAGTCTGTTTGGAAGTAGGACCCAGTGCCCACAATGTGTCTGATTTTCTTGAGTTGCCCCTTGGAAACTACACACCACATCCTGTCCTTAGAATTCACACAATGTCAAGCATTTGTCTCATATCAGTTACAGGGTAACTATACCCAGTGCAGTTGGCATTCTGGGGCACATTGTTCACAAACCTTAGAAACAAAGCAGGATCCTGGTGACAACTCATGGGCTGCTTCACGTGGGTCAGAGCCTAGGGACAAGGTGCTTTCTTCGGCTGCTTATTAGAGTGACAGCAGCAAAGATAAAAGTTCAGTGGGCTGGTTGGCTTCCTGTTTTAGGGTATTCCACAGGACTGAACGGGCGACTTCAACTGAAAAAGCAAAAAGACTCAGCTCATGGGCAGCACCCTGTGTTTTGTAATCAGGGCTGTAAGTGCCCTGGGCCTTTCCTTGGACTTGGCTGCAGGGCCTGGTTCAGGAATTTTCACATTTCACAGACCCACAGGGTTTTTATGGGCATGAGGCATAGTAGGACAGGCTGGCTAGAATCAGCTTCCAGGAATAGAACTACTTTCAGGGAGACCAAAGGAATACATATCTGGACATATTTTCATGCTTTTGACAGGCTTAAAATGAGTGGTGGTAAGAGATCCTCCCCTGATTAAATATTAAGTGGGCCATGAAACTGATGTGGGACAGGAATGTACCCCACTCCTCCTAATGCTATTTTATGAAGATAATAATTATTATAAGAACAACAAAAGCAGCTTAGACTGATTGCCTGTTTCCTGTGTACCAGATCATTTTCTAATACATCACCACAAGGTATGGTGCTCGTGTTCCCATTTTACAGGGAGGAAAATTGAGGCCCGGAGAGTAAAAGCTAGAACCAAAAGTTCATATTCATAGACTCATGTGCTTCCAGCCATCAAAGATCCTACAGTCTAGTGGTAGGGTCATTAGGTTTGGGGCATGTATAAATAAGTTTGTCACCAGATGTAGGTAGACTATAATGCATGATAATAAGTCAAGCAAAGGTTAGATAGGATTAGAAAGGAGTGGGTATCAGAGTCTGAAAAGACCAATTAGTTTCCAACAGTAGACCAAGATGGAAGGAAAAAGAGGGAAGGGGCTCCCAATGGAAGTCACTGCTGAGGTAAAGGCATAGAAGCAAGTCAGGATAAAAGGAGAGTTCCAGAGTGGTTAGAATGGAGGTTCACAGACGGCAAGGCTGGAGAAGGAAGATGGAGCTGTAGGGAAGCCTTGAATGCCAAGTAGAAGGACTAAATTTTATTTGGTCAATATAAGGCAACAACTGCAGTTTGGAGCACTGGTAGCCTGAGACGTTGCTCTTCCTCTTGGCTTAGGAAAGGAAGTAGAAAACACACAAGTGTTTTCAGAGTTAGGCAATTCTGGTTTTAATCTTGATCTTCTCCAGGATTTGATGTGAGTCCTTGAGGGAGTTACCAAACTTCTGTGAACAAAGGGAGTAATCATGTGCATTTTATAGGGTTTTGGAAAGAATAAAATACGATAGCGTATGTAGAGTATGAGGTATATAATAGGTACTTGAAGATAGTGGTCAGTATTATATATTAACCATATGAACTTTCCTGTTTATTGTCATTTCTGGACCTGTCTCCAAAAGCCTTGCTTTTCTAGGACCCATTCTTCTGGAACTATGAATGTAAAGATCCACCTTCTCTTTCTGGATGAACTCCTGTTCAATTCTCAAGACCCATTTCAAAAAGCTTCCTACATTGTAAAATCTTTGCCGATTTCCCCAGTGCAAAGCAGGTCACTCTCTCTGTCATGTCCCCATCCTAACCCTAATCACACTCTATGGAAATTATGTCTGTTTGTGATCTCCCTTCTCAGTCAGACTGAAGCGTTTCTAGAGGTGTAGAACTGCTACATCCCCTCACTTTGTGGTCCTCTGTGTGAACCCTGGAGATCCTAGAGCACTTTAGGGGTCTTTAAGATGAAAATCATGTTTGCGATATCTCTGGGATGCAATTTACCTCTTTTATCCTCTTCTCATCTGCACTGATGGTGGGTAAACTGTGGGTATCTGAGTACTACTCAAGGGAATGGCACCCACATGTGCAAGTAGTCATTGTGATCTTTGCTGTTGCATATTCTTAATGAAATGCATTAGTGAGCTTTTATGTCACTGAGACTAAGTAATTTACAGAGGGGTTTATTTGGCTCATGGTTTCAGAGGGTTCATTTCATAGTCACCAGTCTCCAAGGCACACATGGCCCAGCGGAAGGGTGGGGCTGAAGAAAGCTGCTCAACCAGGGCAGCCAGGAAGCAGAGAGATGGAAAGGGCTGGAGTGAGGACAATATGGTCCCAGGAACCCACCTTCTGCAACTTGACCGCACCTCCTAACAGCACCTTCAGCTATGCAGATAAAGTACACCTTGATCTAATCTCTTCCCAATAGCCCCACCTCTCAACCCCTGAGCCTTCTGGGGGATATTTTTCCATCTAACCCATAATACATGCCAGTTTCACCTAAGAACGTTCTTAATGCATGAGTAAAATGATTAATTAAAAAAAAAGTAACCCTTGCTTACATGTCTGTTTAATAATCTGTGTGAAAATGGAAAGTGTGTATAAAGCACTTCTGCTACACGCTGAGAACAAGGATCGAAGGTGTTGTGTGGGAAAAGCTCATGTGTGATGTTAGTATTTTAGCTGAATGAGCTGCTTTTCCATGGGACATCATTTTTATTTGAAAGAATAAGTAATGAGCCACGGTTTTACAGCTGCGGGTATTTGGCAGATGTTTTCTCAAAAATTAACAAAATGAGCCTGTATTTTGAGAGAAAGCAACTGACAGTGTTTGTTGTCAATGATACAATTAAAGCTGTTAAGTGAGAATTAGAAGTTGGGAGAACTTTATGTGCCACTGTGAGTTTGACAACTTCCCATTACACATCTTTGAAAAGATCTGTGCTAATATTGATGCATATTATTTTTTGATACTGTATAATGAAATGTGTCAATATGAGAAAGAGCTGTATGAGCCAGTGAAGCAATTAATTTCCAAATAAAAAATGTATGATGTTATTAAATGATACTTAGGTGAAAGGTCTATTCAAAGTGCAAGATAAACCAATGTACTTTAATGGGGCAGAGTAAAGTTCATTAACATGCTTTTAGATTTTACATTGCAACGATCTTTGGCCATTTGTCAAGTTTTAGCTTAATATTAAAGAATATCCATAATTATCCGAAAAGGCTATTAAAATACTTCCTTCTCCAACTACCTACCTGTATGTAATGGTTTAGATAAAAAAATATCCCCCCAAAGTCTCATGCGTTTGGAGGGTGCCTATATCATAGAAGCACTATGCTCATCAGGGGATTTTTCCATTGATGAGGTCAGTAGCTGGATGTGCTGTTAGGAGGTGGAGCCTGGTTGGAGGTGTGTCACTGGGAGTGTGACCCGGAAAAGTGTATTCTCGTCCTGGCTCCTCCTCCTTCTCTCTGCTTCCTGGTTGCCGTGATGTGATCAAGACTCTTCCCCTAGGCCCTTCCACCTGCCCTTTTCTGTCTTGGAGCCAGCTGACTATGGACTGAACCCTCTAACACCCTGACCCCAAATAAACCTCTCCTCCCCTAAATTGGGAGTGTCAGGTATTTTGTCCCAGGAACAGGAAAGTGACGAATGCACTATATGAGACCAGGTTTTCTTTATCCATGTTAACCAAAATAAGATATTGCACCACACTGAGTGTAGAAGGAGATGTGGTATTCCATCTGTCTTTGATTAAGACCAACATGGAGAAATTTGTAAATGTGTACCACAGTGTCACCCTTCTCATTGTCTCTTCATTCTGTAAAATACGGTTCATGTTGACAAATATGTTATATGCTAACATGTAATGGACTTGTTATTGTTACAAACATTCTTTTTTTTTTTTTTCTTTTTGTGGCGCCGGGGATCAAACTCAGGGCCTTGTGCTTGCAAGGCAAGCACTCTAATCACTGAGCTAAATCTCCAGCCCCTGTTACAAATATTCTTAAATGAATGGATGAATGAATATTTGTGTAATTCTTCAGTTTTAGTTTCTTACAAGTAGAAACAGACACTATTTGGGATCCACAGTAATATTTAAGAATATAAAGGGGTCTTGGGAACAAAGAAGATGAAAGCTGCTGGCCTAGCTCATGATCTGGCATGTAGTAGGTGCTCAGTAGATGGGTGTGGTTTTCAGGCCACCTAGTCCTTGCATCACTCTGTGCATTAGTCCATTTATTGTTATTTTAGTGAACTCCCTGAGGAAGGCTAAAGTTATAAAGAAAAAAGGATTTATTTAGCTCTAGTTTCAGAGTTTGAAAGTCCAAACAACATGATGTAGGCTCTAGTGATGAGCCCTGGCTGATAGAAGGAAAATACGTGGGAGGAAGAAGACACATTTCAAAAACAAGAAGCTGGAGAGACAGGAGTCCCATAATTCCCTTCAAGGGCACACTCCAGTGATCTAAAGAGCTACCACTGGCTTCCACCTCTTAAAGGTCCACCGCTTTCTATCACCACACTGGGGATTAAGCTTCCAAAATGTGATGCTCTGGGTGGACAAACATCCATATCGCAGCACTTTGTCTCTGTGTTCTTCAAAAGACAGTCTCTGGACTGCCTGGCCTCACCTTTTCCTGTGTCTCTTAGCAGGGGCTGGACTTGGTGACCTTAGAGCTCCTTTGGAGCTGAGTTCTGTGGCTTGGTTTATGTTAAGTAGGATTATCCATGAGTCCTCACATGTACGTCTCAAATTGCTTCTGCAGACTGCAGGTTCTAATCCCATTTGTTTTCTGTCTTTACTGCTGGGTTTCGGCCAGATTGGGAAGCCTATGGAATTGCTGAGACAGTAATTTGCAATTAAATTTCAGAAATGTTAGGGGTCAAGTCTGGGGCAGCCGTGGGCTATTTTTAAAGACAGGCTATTTCAAAGGAGAGCAAAGGTGGGCCACTCCCCACTCTGGCCTTTCTCTGCCTGGCTCACATAGGAAATGCTGATTATGCTCTCCTTGCTTAAAGGCAGAGAGAGGTGGGGGAGCAGTGACCTTTCCCCGACACCCCGTAATCCAATCTCCCCTCTCTTTCCTCTCTCCTTCTCCAACTGATCCCTGTGGGCCTAAAAGAGAACATCTTCCCTGTGCGGGCTGAGTGGCTGCCTGTCATTAGAGCCAAGGCCATGATACACTGGAGGAAACAGTAATGGGGGCTGGGAAGGAAACTAATCAGCTAATGTAGCAAAACGTATAAATAAAGAAACCCCACAAGCTTCAAGGCTTTCAGGGCCTGTGGAGGTTGTGGTCACCCAGGGGCTTTGGTGTTGTGCAGGTCTGATGCAACCTGGCTCCCTTCGCTTGGGTCTCTGTTGGGAAGAGACTTCTGGGAGCCAGAGTTGGTTGTAGCTGAGGGTGGTGACAGTTTGGGGAGAGGCTTAGAAGTGCACCTGTGAGGGAGTGAGTGGAATGGGCTGGGCAGAGGGGTAAAGTAGGCTGTGAAGCTGCCCAGACTCAAGAATCCTCAGCTGACCCCCCAACCATCCTCACCCTGAGGAACTCAGCCCATTCAGTCTCATTGTCTTAAATCAAAACAGTGTCTTGACTTCACTCCCCAGCAATGATCAGTCACCGATTGGTTGCTGCTCTCTGGGGAAGGCCCAGGACCTGAGGCCACATAGTTCTCTGCAGCCTAGTGCAAACCCCAGAGAAGGACTTGTTGAACAGCATTGTTGGCCAACACTCCTGGAAGCCTGAGAACGGAGTGCCGGGATCCCCTCGGTACCCTAGTGAAGTCCACAGAGGGCAACTGGAGGTCACCTGGGGATTCTGGGCATGGAGCAAGACAACTCAGGGTACTCAGGGAACGCAATTAGCAGGGACTTTGTTTCATCTTAAAAAGAAATCTTATTTTGAAGGAAATCAAAGAAAACAGACAATACTCAATGCATTATCTGTTGAATAAATATTTCAGTGAAAAATGGGTAATGACGTTGTGTATGGGAATCTACTGTATATAAAGGAGGATAGACATACTCATTTAATTATATGGGGCCTCAGTTTTCTAATGTGTAAAATGGGAATAACAATAGCACCATTGTCAAAGATATTTTGTGAGGCTTGAATAATTTAATATAGGTAAATACTTAGAAGAGTGCTTGGGATTTAGTAAAAACTCTGTGGATGTATGTACTCTCCTGGTGGTTGGTGGTTGCTGCTGTGGTTGTGTTATTGTTGTTATACAAAGTGCTACCTATCCTGGTAGTCCCCAGGTACAGTAACAGCCGGAAGTCTGCAAACAGCACAGTTGTAAAGCAATAGTGTAAGAGAACCATGAGGCACACACAAATGGAGCATTTGGCCTTGGGTTTTGGGTAGGATTCAGTTTCCCAAAATGAAGAGGGTTGCTATTAATGTCGATGATTTCTTTAGAGGGACACAGATAAAACATCAAAAAAGGAATATATCTTATCTGAGTTCCCTCTTAATCCTGACTACACAAAGAGAAAGGCTTAGGCTGGTTATGGGATGTCCCTAATGCCTAATGCTTGTGATTCTTTTTAATGAAGGGACCAAGTGGCAGACTAAGCATCTTCCCAGAGCAGCAGACCCTGGCTAGGTGTCAGTAACTTCCAGTGTTCTTATTTTTGTGGGAACTGTCTATTGATGGCAAGTGCAACCTATTTTCCAATTTTTGCAATGGGAGAAAGATTCTTCACATAAATTTTTTCAAATAAAGACCAATAAATTAACTTAAAGAAAAATGAAAGATGAGTAAGAGCACAGGTAGCATGTGAACATGGAAAAAGCGGAAAGGGTTTATGTGAAGGACTGAGGTTTGGGAGGTGCTGGGGCTTAGGCCTGGACAGGAAGGGATAAGGCGGCAGAATCGGCAGGAGCAGAGCCAGCTCCATTCCCCGTCCTCAGGTGAAGCCACAGAGAATGCCCCAGGCTTCTTCTTCTGTGTGGCTCAGCTCTGATTCACCTTTCCCATCCCAGCTGCAGAACTACCTCCTTCGTAAAGTTTGTCCAGAATTCTCCCCACATGATGGTCACCTTTCTCCTAGCATGTGTTAGCAGATTTCTACTACTGTGACAAAATATCCAAGAGAATTAATTTAAAATGAGGGAAGAGTCCAGCTCACAGTTCTGGAAGCTTCAGTCCATGGTCAGCTGACTTTGTTGCTTTGGGCTAGTGGGGAGACAGGAGATTGTGGTGGAGCACATCATATGGTGGAGGAGGCCTATTCACATCATTGAAGCCAGCAGAAAAGAGAGAGACAGGAAGGGGCTGGGTTCCTAATATCTCCTTCAAGGGTACTCCTCCAGTGATCTGAGGAAGACATGTCACTAGGCCCCACTCTTAAAGTTTCCACCATCTTCCAAAAGTGCCACAGACTGGGATCCAGCCACTGGAGGACATTCAAGATCCCAACAGCATGGCTCTATTCCCATAGCACTTTGGGATGCAGTAAGTCTTTTCTGTTCTATTAGTGCACACCAAATGCCAGTGATCTGTACTTAGCACAGTGCAGAGCATACGGTATACACTCAATGTAAATTCACTATGAATCTGCAGCTCACTAAACCATGGCCAGATCATATGCACATGCACAGATTGAGCTAAAGGTAGCCAAAGAGATAGAAACCACAGCAAACTGCTGGGACCCACAACTTACAGACTTCCTATAAGACTTTGCAATTGTAAAAACTCAGGCCAAACTGGATGGGAGGTGGACATCGGAACTGGGTGGTACAGGACAGAGCTGGGCAGTCACCATCGGTGTTTCATGGAGGTGGCGCCATCTTCAGCAGCTGTGTGTTGGCCCCGGAGCTATCCATTCTTACCAAAGTCACCCACCTTCCTCTGCCATGTTGCCCTCCTCAATTGTAGATGACTAGCCACTCTGTGCTGATGGTGTTGGCTGCTGATCTCAGCAGAAAAGAGCTCCTCTGATTACCTTTCTTCTGTTGCCATTTGGGGAGGGAATTTGGCTCAGCATTAAGCTCCCCAGGAGGCTCTGATGTCATGCAAAGTGGGGTTTGAACCCCCACCTTCCACCAGTGGCTTGTGATTTTAAGCAAACCATCTCTCTCTGAGCCTCAGTGACGGCTCAGTGACAGCAGCTGACAGGAGCTGTGTGGAGCTCTGGGTCTTTAGTCTGATGCTTTGAGGTGCGGTGGGTGGAGAGTGAAGATGCTAGAGGGAAAGGTTCTTCTGTACCATGGTAATGGGTGCAGAGCCCCATTAAAAGGTGGAAATTCGGGATTTGTCATTCTCACGTTTTACTGAGCATAAGCATAATCTGAAATTGCCTGCTAAAATGCAGATTGCTGGGTGCCTAATTTCAGAGATTCTGGGTGGGGCCAGAGAGCCTGAAATTTACTTATTTATTGATTGGTTAATTTTGTTTTTTTAAGACAAGTTCTTGCTATGTAGCTCAGGCTGGCCTAGAATTCTTGAGTGATCCTCTTGCCTCCACCTCCCGAGTGCTGAGGTTACAGGTGTGCCCCACTATGCCCGGCTGAGAGCCTGTGATTTAAATAGTCTCGCAGGTCTTCTGCAGAGGGCTCTGAGCAACACCTGTAAAGCCTTGCTTTCAACTGAAGGTCAGACTGGCTGGCCTAGTCCAGAGTTCATAGATAGGGAATAACCACTCAAAATGGAGAGATTACCACCTAAATACCCAGATTTCTAGTTCTACAGGGGAAATCAGAGGCATTGCAATTCTGGGCCTTCTTTCCTACTCGACAGCAAAGAGGAGGCACTGATTGTACCTGCTCCCTTTAGACCAGGTTACTATCTCTGGGATCCCATCGATTTACTGTCCCTGCCCAAACTTGGTGTTGTTTGAGTTTACGAATTGAGCGGGTTTCTCACCCCTTGGGTTAGGAAACTGAAGCCTGGAGCCAGAGGGACTCATGTGTAGAGAGCTGGCTGCGGATGCTCTGGACGGAGGTGATTGCAAGACCCGAGACCTGAGAGTGGGCCGCGAGACAGAGCACTCGCTGGCCCTGATGGGGTTCAAAGCCTAGAAGGGCAAACAGCCAACTGCACAGGGGAGATGGCAGGGGAGAGAGGGAGGAAGGCAACGATGGCAGTACTGAGAACCAAGGAGCAGTTGATGGCGACGGCAGCCCTAAGGACCAAGGAGAAGCCGATGCTGATTTTTGCCTCTCGTGGAGTGAGTATCCCTGAGGCTGTGGGAGGGAGACAGAGAGGGAAGGAGAAGCAGAATCAGTACATATCCACCTCATCTAGGGCTGTTAGAGAAAATAGAGGTTGCCTGGTTAAATTCGAATTTCTGATAATGATTTTTAGTACAAGTATGCCCATGTAATACTGGGGACCTACTTACAGTAAACAGATGGTTAGTTGTTTATCTGAAATTCATATATAGATGGGCATCTTGTATTTTTATTTGCTAAGTCTAGCTACCCTCGCCCTAGCCCTTCTTGAGGGCTTAAACCAGCCTGGTTGGGTTTTCAGTTTTCGAGTTGTTGTAACCAATGGATCTCAAGTGAGGCAGGGAGTTTTGCAACCGGGGCTCAGACAGGACTCAGCTTGCCCAGGGTCACGAGGACAGCAGGTCACAGTGGCTGGAATAGAACTAGGGTCTGTGGCTCAGCCTCTGGATCCTCTCCCCTGCCGTTCCTGTTTCCTGGTCTCCGAGCGGAAAGCTGGGCCTTAACAGAAGAGATGGATGGGAAGCTGTTGCAACAGAATTAGGCCTGCGCAGAATGTGGAGCAGCAAGGGACAAAGAGGATGAGGACCTGTAACCTTTTCGACTGAGGGGCAACACTGCTTCTTACATTGGTTGGTAATTGACTCTAATTTTTTTTTCAGTGCTAGAGATTGAACCAAGAGCCCTGTGCATGCTAGGCAAGTGTTTTATTACTGAGCCACATCCCCAGCCCTCACTCTAAGTATTTATCAAACATCTGCCAGGTCCAAGGTACTATGCTTACTTCTCTGACTTCTGAAGAGTATTGATAGCATCCTTATATACCCTCGACCAATTTTACAGAATGAAAGAGTGAGGGTCAGAGAGGGTCAGGTCTGGGAGCCACAGAAGTTCAGATTCTCTCTTTCCGGACCTCCTGTACAGCGTGGAGCTCCATGCAGCTCCCTGCTAGCTCTCAGCAGAGGCCTGTCTGCTCCAGTGCTTGCTGCAGATTCAAACCAACCTCCTCCCATCTTCTCTGAGCAACCCGCTCCTTCTCACCCCCCCGAGCCATGTGACACGATGCAAACTGAAGTCACTGCTGAATATGTTCAGTCTGTTTGTGTCCACCTTGGCAGGCGCCTCTGTTGCGGCACACAAAATGTTTGATCCTGTCACCCTGCGCCCTGCAGCCCAGTCACAGCCCTCCTTGCCAGGCCCCAGCCACGCCCCCTGTGTGGATGCCAGCCTTGTCTCCATTCTACCTCGTGGGATGAAGGATGCTGGGGAGGGGGTGGAGGACAGCAGCTCAGGGCCTCAGCAGAGCTGGAAGTTGGAGCTAGGCCTCTGGTGCCATGGTGACAGTTGCTATAGAAACTCACCAACTGCACTCAGCATGCTACCCAGATCTGCGGGGGCTTGTCACACGCTGGAGCCAAACAGACAGGAGAAACTCTGTAGTGTTTAGAGTCCAGAGCGAGAGCCAAGTCTCATCACTGCTACTCTGTGTGTCTCCATCTTCATTCCCTGCCACGTCCCTCTCTGGTCCCTTCTTACTCCACGCAGTCTGGGGAGTGGTTGCTGTGCTCTAGGCCTGCCACCCTCTCTCTGGCTTCTCCACCTGGCCAGTTCCTACTTACTTCCGAGCCTCATCTCCATGCCTTTCATTCCACAAACTCCTGTGGAGGGTTTATCAGTACACAACACTGTGTTGATCACCACGAACACAGTAGTGACCAGACAAACCGTGTGATCTCATGGAGGGAGGACACAGGCATTAAGAAAGTCCCCGAGAAATTGAATGGGAATACAGATGGGACAGGAGTGGGGTAACAGGGGTTGGGTGGCCAGGGAAGCTGTGTCTAGGGAACGGCATCTATCCCCTATGAGCCCTCCAGCCCTCAACTTCCTGCTCCGGTTCCACTGCATTGTTTATTCCCTGTGTCACAGCACTAGTGATGCTATAGTGCCATTCTCTGTGTCCCAAAGTAGGCTGCCTCCTCAATGAAGGCAGGAATAAAGTCTGATATGTAACAGGGACTTGAGAAGGCAATGCATTTACTGAGAACTGTTTGTCCACAGATGGGTTCTCACTTCCCCTTTTATTCATTCCTTGATATTATTGTGATTTGATACATTTTGTCACTTTAGAGATTAAAGAACAGGGCTCAGCCAGATTAATTGATTCACTCCAAGTCCCACAGCTGGTTAGGAAGAGCTGAGGTTCAAATCCTACTCTGCCGTCTCCATGCCCCGTCCATGCAGGAAGATCATAGTTTTGTTGAAATATCACTCACATACCCTACGATTCCCTCTTTTAAAATGTTCATGCAAATAGGTTTCAGTCTATTCAGAGTTGTGCAAACAGCAGAGCAATCCATTTTCCAACACTTTCATTGCAAAACAGAAAAACAGCCTCCTTCCTTTAGCTGGAGCTCCCAGCCTCAGCTTTGTAGGAGGACGTGAAGTCCAAAAGTTGCCTGTGGTTATAAATTTAGAACTGAAAATTTCTGCGTGGGAGCCTGCCTTTCTCTTGGCATATCAATAATGTGCTTTTTGCTCACTGGTATTTGCAACGTATATGCTTGGCTTCTCTGAATTAAGACCCCAATTCTCTCTACTGGAAGAGCTCAAAACAACCTCCGGACAAATAATCAGAATTCCAGGAGAGCCTTCAGAGGGCTTTCCTAGCTGGAACACAAGGCATGAGGACCATGTGGCCACTCAGAATGTCTGGAATTCACCAGCCTCTGTGTTTTTAAAGCCTAAGGCTTTGTGGAAGCCTGACTTTGTGGCATGTGCTGACTGTAACCAGAAGGAGATCAGTGGCTCTTGGGTGCTTGGGACAATTCAACTTCGCCTTCGGAAAGGCCCACGTTTAGTTTAACCCAGGTGTTCAGTTTATCGCTGAGCTAGTCCCTCAGTCCCAGGACCAGCAGGTGGAGTGGGCAATGCATTTCCCTTTTCCTTTGTGCCAGAGAGGTGCTGTTGTTACAAATTTTCACATTCTTTTCCTGCTTTGACTAACTACAAGAGCTTGGATTTTTGTCTCTGCATTGTAATTATTAAAGTACTGACGGGTAACTGATAGAGGCATCCCTACCCCACCCTGCTGTTGCATAAAAGAGATTGTCTTGTGAACATGCACAAGGAAACCCTCAGCTGCCTCATTTAGCAGAATATTCAGTATCTCTCCCCTGATCTCGTGCCTCCTTCTCCTAGAATGGTGCCAGAAACTCATGGTCTTTGACTCTGGGGGCAGGCTGCAGCCAGAGACAAGTGAATTGCCCACCAGAAAATCTCACAATTTCTTATGTTCATGCTTCTCTGCATTCTCTGCCCTCAGCTGAAATTCTCACACATAGTCATCTCTTGGTAACTTCAGGGGATTGGTTCTAGGACACCCCTCAGATACCTGAATCTCCGGATCCTCAAGTCCCTTATATAAGATGGCACATTATTTACATATAACCTATGGATCCTCTTGTATGTTTTAAATTGAATCATGCCTAGACTACTTGCAATAACTAATGCAATGACAATGCTATATAAATAGCTATTTATTTTGTAGTATTTAGGAACAATGACAAGGAAAAAAGTTTGTATATGTTTAATAAGAAGCAATTTTTTCCCAAATAGTTTTGATCTACTGTTGGTTGAATCTACACTATTGGTAGGACCTGCAGATATGGAGGCTGGATTGTACATGTGAGCCAACCCTGGCCAGTTGAAGCAGAAAAGGATTTCTTAAAGGAGGTTTGTTGTGCAGCTTCCAGATTTTGGAGGGAGGACCAGAGAGCAAGACCTGGAAGTCAGCCAGGCAGGAGCAACTTCCCAAACCACATACACCTTAGAGCTTGCCGTTCCCTCTACCACCAGCACAACCAGCAGTGGCAAAGCTGGACCCTGGATCCACCTCTGGAAATCTGGCTCAGGTCACAGCTGCTGTCCTCGCCAACATGGATCCCACAAAGTCCCTGTGTCTCTGTGTGTTTAGTACCTGTGTCAGTGTCCTGAGAGAGACATGTCTGATTGGAGGAGCCTAGCTCCTGTGCCAACTCTCTGGTTACCAGGGAGACTGGGAAATGAATTTCGCTTTTTGTAGTGGGAGGGTGCAGAGATTCATGAGGTGAATTCTCCCAAAATGAGCACTCCAAACAAATCACCAAGTGACCACCATGATTTCTAGGCAAATTTTCTCATCTCCTATCTGGTTTCCTCTGACCTCTGGGTACCATATGTATATTAGCTTTCTGTCACTAAAACGAGCACCTAAGACCATCAGCTTGTAAAGAGCAAAGGTTTATTTTGGCTCATAGTTTTAGAGGCTCCAGTTCATTACCAGGTGGAGCTCTTGCTTTTGGGTCTCTGCTGAGAGTGCCTGATGGGCATGGCAGGAAGTACGTGGTGGAACAAAACCACTCACCTCATGGCCAGGAAGCAAAAGAGAAAGGGAAAGGGACCAGGTCCTGCAATCTTCTTCAAGCACACCCTAAATGACCTAAAGACCTCCCAAAGTCACCATTACCTCCCAACAGTGCTGTAGGCTGGGGACCAAGCCTTTCACACATAGGCCTTTGGAGGACATTTATACGAACCGTAACAAAAGGATTAGGAAAGAGACAGCTATTGACACCCACATAAATCCCATTTTCCCTTCTCCAAGGGTGTCTGCTTGCCTGGTGTTGCTATGCATAAGAAAGTCTAAAAGTGACTCTGTATAGAATAAAGATGCCTGTTCCAAAATGACCATGCAACCCAAGTGGACCCATATGGACCCAAGCGAGAGGACCTGAGCCCTGAAGGAAAATGGGGTGCTGTTTCTCAAAGAAGGAACTACAGGGAAAAATATGTGTGTTCACTATAACTAGGCATCCTGTGGCAAAAGAAAACAAGAATAATACGTTATTAGGAGAACACAAGAGGGGACTTCCTGAAATGAAGCAGACTGGAAATGGACTTCGGCCTGGCCTTGTGTGCCATTCCCACCAATCACGCTCTTTAGGAGAGGCCCTTCTGCGTTCCTTCCTGGGCCGTGTGGGGCAGGCTTTGATGCCATCACCAGCTTTTGGAACCCTTGAGAGAGGTTGTGTTCTGGGCTAAGAGAATGAACTTGGACTTTGGTAGATCTGGATTCTCCTTTGGACTCTAATCCTTTTTTGTAAATTGGGTAACTTTCTATTTCTAAGCCAGTTTTTCTTCACTCACAGAATAAATAAAATAATAGTACTTTTAGCAGAGGGTTGTTGTGAAATTTAAATGAGACTAGTAAGGTAAAATGCAGGACGAGTGTCTCCAAGGAGGGACAGCAGGGCAGAGGGTCATGGTGAGGGGAAACATTCCGTGGCACGGCGAGCAGGATTGAGGTAGGAGGAGGGATATGTGTCATTCTGGGCCATGCCCAGTCACCCACCTCTTCCTGCCAGGATTCACCTCCCAAATATCACACTCAGCTATAAACCCACCAGTGAACTAATCCAGTATCACAGACCCATGTTCCAGTATCACGGACCAGTGATCCAGTCACCTCCCAAAAGCCCTGTTATGTTGGAGGGTGTCTATGATGAGATATGAAAAAACAAACTTAGTTTTTCTTATACTCTCATCCAATAACAATCAACACAGAAGACTTCTGTGACCCCAACAGGTGAGGGGATTTCTCCTACCAATAAGGAAGCATAATTCTGCAGCAGATACCAGGGAGGCTTTCTCTAATCCAACTCAGTTCTGATCCCACCTACCTGTGTCGGATCCCACAGATTGAGGGCTCAGTCCCCCTTCTTCGGATGCCAGTTACAAGTACTGGCTTGTTTTATTGGTGCTTCTGATGGACCAGGTATGAATCAGAGTTCCCACAACCCTCTCCTCAGGTTGATTAATTTGCTACAGCAGCTCACAGAACTCAGAGAAATGCTTACTTACAGGATGTAACTAAAGATGCTGATGAACGCCAGATGAAAAATGGACTGGGCAAGAAATGCAGGAGGACAAGGAGTTTCTGTGCGCTCTCTGCACACCCGACCCTCCAGTGTCCTGCAGGTGTCTGTCATCGAGAGGTCTCAGAGCCCTGTTCTTTCTGGGGTTTTATGGGCGCTTCATTAGGAGGCATGATTGATTAAATCACTGGCCCTTGGTGATCAATTTAACCTTTGGATCCGTTTGTACCGCCCTCTAATCCTGCTTTTGTCTTTCTAGCAACCCCCATCCTGAAGCTACCTGGGGGCTGCCAGCCCCCAGCCATCTCATTAGCATACATATTAGTCATCTCATTAGTATAGCACAACTTTGAAGATTCCGAGGATTTCCATTTCTCTGCCAGGAAATGGCGACAAGGACCAAGGGGATGAAAACCTGCTATTTATTTCACAGTGTCACACGGGCTTATTCCTGCAGGCCAGGGACATTCAGAGAGCTCTCTCTTAGTCTTTTAAATAGCTCTATGGAATTTCGCATTTTATTTAACCAGTCCTTTTAGACTACATATACTGGTGCCTTTTTTTTTATTCCTCTATGAAACTACAATAAATATCGGTGTAAGTACAGTATTTGATACTAGTATCAAAAAAATATACATTTTTAGTATCTCTTGGCCTGAATTCCAAAGATGGAACCTCTGCGTCAAATTTCATATATAATTTAAATTTGAGCAGATATTGCCAAATTACTTTCCAGAAAGCTCCATCCCTACCAGCAATGTGTTAAGAGTATAATTTTCTCCTTTTCCCTAGCCCTTAGGTGTTTCCTTGTGCCATGTTTACTTAACGTCTCCTGACAGTAGCATTTCTGTGTATCTGTATGTGTTGTACACACTGAATGTCCCAAGTGGACACCCCTTTGTTATTCCTTTGTCTGGTCAACTCTTACTCGGCTTTCAGAATCCAACTAAAATGCCTTCTACTTTGGAAGGTCTTCCTAATTCCCTGGAGAATCAGTTTGCTTTCACCCCTCCTGCCTTTACTCTCTGATGATCCTCTCTGTCGGCCACACTATGGGTCATAAATAGAATTGGGATGCCTGCAAATTCCCCCCAAAACTCTAAATTGGTAAAGGATAGGGATATGTCCCATTCTTCTCTGAGTTCCCTGTGCCAGGAAATGCTCATTTATTCTGTGACACGATAACCAAGCTTTTTTTTTTTTTTTTACAAATGTTTATTGAATGAGTGAAGGAATTTTAAGAAATAATATTAATGCTTGTAACTCCTCTGACCGGGTAAGGTGGAAAGACTGTACAATTACAGAATGTGTGGCCAGAGCTTCTTGGACTAGGAGGGACCCTGAGGGCACCGTGCAGACCTTGATCAGGGCAGCAATTTCTACAGTCCTGACATCCATTCTCTCTGTTCTTTCTGGACTCAGACATTCAAGGTCACCTCATTAATGCTCTGTTCGAAGACAGCACCCCAAAGGGGCCACCAATTTGGAACATCTGATCAGCTTTCAGAGTCAGATCCCCTAGCTCGTAAAACCCAATAAATGTCAAAGACATGTCGGGCCCATTAACCTCTGGAGGTCTATTAAAAGACTGTCTTTGTTAAGGAGATTCTGTCTCTCTTGTGTGGACATCAGTGCAGCCAGTTCTAAAACTCTTGAATTTAGGAAGTCAAAAAGCGGGTAAGATTTGGTTCTTACTAGGCGATCTAAGACTTGGCAATTTCTTTTAACAGTACTTATTGCCTCCGTTAATATGATCAACTCTGTGATAGGTATGTGGGGGAAACATTTTAGAACTTTACTTGCCTCCCAGGAAGTGAACATACACTTTCCTTCCTAATATATCCCCTCCATATCTCTGTCCTACAGTCCTCTGCAACACCGAAACATAATCATTTGTGGGCATGTGTGTCTCCTTCTCCAGACTTTACAGACTTTAAGAACAGAGTGTTGGATTCTTTATGGTAAAAAGTGATAGAAACTAACCCATATTACTTCAGCTGAAAAGGAAACTCACTTGGCATATAGAACCCAAAACTCCAAGGTAAAGTTCGGGCACAGTTAGAGTCGGGAGCCCCAAAGGCGTGCTAATGAGTCCCGCCTCCATGTTGTGGCTCTATCCCTGTGTTGGCTTTGCCTGCAGGTAAGCCCTCCCCAGACCAGCAAGATGGATGCAGACAGATCCTATATGATGACCAACCTGCAGCTCCAGGCATCCTAACTCTGTCACCCATGTGACACAGAACTTTCCTTGCCCAGCACAGTCAGCAGAGCTCCCAGGAGAATCCTACTGGCCCAATGTAGGTGCAGTTGCCATTTCCCTTGCAAGGCAGTTACCACACTATTCTGTAATGCCTGTACTGCTGGCCCATTTCCCATCCCGAACTGTGAGTTCCTCGATAGGCTGCAGCCATCTCCAGCCTCTCAGTACTTAGTTTAATGTCTGACACACAGCAGGTGTTGAATCAAGGTGTGTGGAATGAATGAATGAAACTAACATTAAGCTAATATCGTTGAGGGTCTCCTATGTATTAAACACCATAAAAAATTGTGTTTCCAAAGTGGCTGCAAAATTGTCACCTACCTCCTGTGCTAATTTTGTGAGGAGACTTTGTATATTAGTCCATTTTGTGTTGCTATGACAGAATACCGGAATCTGGTACTTTTATAAAGAGGCTTATTTGGCTGCATTTGGGTGGCTGGAGGATACCGACAACATAGCAATAACATCCTCGTGAGGGTCCCTCGGTTGTTTCACAGCTTGAGAGAGAAATGAAAAGGGACCTGGCCATGCACTGAAGGAGCCAAGCATACTGGGTGGCTCTGCTCTGTCACTACCAGCAGTCATGAGAATGAATTCATTCCTGAGACCAACATTAGTCTCTTCATGAGGGCAGGACCCCCATGACATCACCACTTTGCACTAGGCCCCACCTCTTCACAGTTACACCTCCTCAGCACTCCAGGCTGGGGACTAAGCTTTCCACAACGAACCACTGAGGGACGTGCTCAAACCATATTCAAACCATAGCACTTTTCTAGGCCTGTGTCAGAAAGTAGAGTCCTCCTGCTGAGTCTGTGGAGCTGGCACACAAAACTGTTACAATCAACAGGACATGATGGAGGGGACGCTAGTTCCTTCTGAGGCTAGGCCTTAGCAGAGATGGAGCTCCTGCCTTCACCTTTGGAAATGCCTTTGCTGTCACACGGTGAGGAGGAGGAAGCAGCCCCATGCAGAGGTGTCCGCAGGGAACCAGGGCTCTCACTCCCAGCTCCAGCTGAGCTCCCAGCCAGCAGCCAGTGCCAGCTGCTGGCAGTCTGAGCGAGGCCATTCTGGACCTTTCAGCCATCCCGGGTCCTCCACTGACACCATGTAATACAAACCCAGTCAAACTACGAAACTCTGAGATATAAAAATTAGTGTTAGCAATATTAGTAATAAAATGTCACCCTTGTGTCAGTACTATAGAAACCGAGGCTCAGAGATGGCGAGTCTCTTTCCTCAAATCATATGGTCCTGGAGCAGAACAGCTGCAGACTCACAGCCAGGATACGCTAAGGCAGTGGATTTCGCCAGTAGTTAATGATAGAGAGGAGCAAAATGGGGGAAGACCATTTGGCAAAATTGCAGAAATGCACTTCAGAGCCAGACCCTGGATTTAAATCAATTCTTTCTGAAGATCTAGCTGCGGTCACTAGAGTGGAAGACCTAAGGCAAGAGCTAGGACAGTGGCAGGAGGATGAGAGGAGTGGCCGCGTGTGGTAGTAGGACACGGTGGGACTGTGGCAGACAGAGGCCTCGGCCGGTCGAGAAGAGTGTTTGCTGAGGACTCCTGGTCTGTCTTCTACCTCACCACTGTCTTAGTTCACCAGCCTCTTGTCATCCTGAGACTTGCTGCTGCTTCCATGGGGAGGTCAGCGAGGAAGTTCTGTGCAGGTAGGCAGGCGGCTTCTCCCAGGCCCGATTGCTCAAAGACAGAGGGCCAAGCTCCAGTCCCACTGGCAGCTTGGTCCCCAGTCAGGGGCTGACCCTGACAGAGTCTGAAGTGTGACTCTTTTTGCCCACAGGTGGCCCCTAGCACTGCCCCAGGCAGTGGGGAGGTGGGTAGGAAACATCCCAAGGAAAGACTCATGTATCAGGTCCAAGTCTAGGTGGAGACTCCCCGCAGCACTGTGGAGAAGCCTGTCCCCTGCCTTGCCTGTACGCAGCCTCAAGCCCAGGGTGGCCTTCGTTTTACTTCTTCTGCTCCTTTGTAAAAGCTTTGCTTGTGTCTCTCTGCCTCACACTGCTGCTTGCAAGGATTTTGCAAGCTCTGTCAAGTGTCACATAGTCATCCACTCAGATACTTTTTCCGAGGACCCTCCAGTGTTGTCACAGCACCTGACTGAGGCTCAGAATGGGTGAGGGACTTGCTCAACATCACACAGTTGGTGAAAGTACTACATATGGCTGTTCCACCATCCTTTGTCCTTGTCAGTATATTATTTAAAGAGGTGATAAGGCCTACATTCATCATTACAAAGTCTCCTCCTTATCCTGATTCTCACATGTCCAGTTCTTCTCCCCAGAGGCAACTACTACTACTGGCCTCATGTGTGTTAAAAATAATACAAGTACATGAAGTTGGGCATGGTCATGATTAGTCTCTATACATGACCACTTGCCCAGCAGTCTTTGCCTCTTGAAGAGGGGTCAGGCATGCATGCAGAGACACTAGTCATGGCAGTGCAAAGCCCTCTTTTGGGTGTTATCCTAGACCCGAGGGGATGAAGGATGCCCATTTCTTATACTCTTGTAATTTCCACTTTCTTAACTTTTCAGAGTGGATTTAATTTGCTTATCTTAACAAACATAGGCCCAACAGGACCCTAAAGCTAAAGGCACTACCCAGACCTCGTTGAAAATGAAATAAAGAGTATGTACGGTATAGCAGAAAGCAGCCCTACCTCTAGAACAATGATACTGGGTGTCTCGCCCACCCTGATCATAATGCTAAAATCGCAGTCCCCACAGAACATAGGATGCATTTCCAGAATACATGTGAATTTCTGATACACTGCGCTCCATGGCCTGCTTCTGACCTCTCCCCGCTGGAGCCCCCCTCCCCTGCACAGCTCAAGGCCTCATGTAAGCTTACAGCAATGCTTTGTCTTTGGCGAACTGGGGAGCTTTTGGTCACAAGACCACCCAGGTTTCTGATTTGCACAACCCAATAAATTTCCTTCAGTTTGACTCCAGCCCCTGTGTCAGAGTCTCTGTTGACACATATCTGAGGCAAAGACCCTGACATTGATGCACTGAGCACTTGGCAGTTAATGGCCTGGCATTGGCCACTCCACCTCATAGGACAGCATGCTTCTCTATAACAAGAACCAAGACATTCTAACTGTGGGTGTCCGTGTGAGTTATGTGGGTGCTTTTCTCAATTTAGATTTCCAGGCATTTCCCCAGGTCAATGGAATTAGCACGCCTTGGAGAAGGCTCAGTAATCTGTCATTTTAAGCCTGCCTGAGCCTTTAGCGCACTCAGAAAATTATGCAAAGATTTATGCGTAAAGGAATGTGTGTATTAGGAAACTCATTGCTGCTTTGTTTGACTTAGCACATAGTTGGAATATCTGTACATGTCCATCAATAAAGGACAAATACCATACAAGGGAATACTATGCAGCATTAAAAAGAAATGAGTTGGATCTTCGTGCCCTGATATATTAATATACAGTTGGTCTTCTGTATGTGAATTTGACCAACCTCAGATTGGAAATATTAAGGGAAATTGTGTCTGTACTGAACATGTACAGATCTTTTACTAGTCATCGTTCCCTAAACAATGTAGTATAACTATTTATAAAGGATTTACATTCCAGAGGAAACTGAGTGAGGGCTGTGTTTGACCCCTGGGCAGCAGTTGGCCTCCCCCACTTTTCCCAGTAAAGGGAAGGAGGACACACAGTGGGACACACATGAGGCACACAGTAGGCCACAGCAGGCAGTGCCTGTGGAAATGGCGTGCCACTCCTCACTCTTTTCCATGGCATTTCATGAATCTTCTACTTAGTGAATGCCTAATCTGGGTCAGCACAGGACCAAGCGCCTACACTGACATTGGTCCTCTGAATCTCATACCATCTTATTGTCCTCATTGTATAGACAGGAAAAGTGAGGCTCGTAGAGGCCAAGTGACTTGTCTTTAGACATAGATTTTCTGACTACAGAGTGGGTCCTGTGTCCCCTTCTCATGACTCTTTGGTGACAAGTGGGACTTGCTGTTGTGGGGTCCCATGCTTCCAGCACTCTTCCTAACTTTGCTTCTGTATGGGTGCTCAGGGATCCAGCTGTGGTGGGTTAAGTGCCCAGGTTCTCTCTGTCATTAGGTAAATCACTCCACTCATGTGCGCAGGGAGACATGCGGTGGAAAAATGAAGGTCCCTCGAGACCCAAGTCCCAACAGACTCCCTGTGTCCTTGGCAGGTGGCTGAGCCACTGTGGCCTCGGTCCACCTCTGCACCAGCACTGAGAGCAGCGCCCACTACTGGCAGGAGGCGTGCCATGACCGACATGGAGTTGGGGCTCTTGAACATTGGCCCGTCTCTGTGAGGGACGGAGCCTGGGCTCTCCTGCAGGTCCCCAGATCTGCACATGCTCAAACCCCTTCTATAAAATGACATGGTAACATGAGCATCACCGGACCCTCCTGGGTCCAGGGATAGCTGGTTCATGAACTTATTTTTTTCCCGCACTGTGTGACCCTCTGGAAACGAGAGACTGCGGTATCATTCATCAGATTCAACACTCGTTTGTTACAGTTAGGTCAGTGTGATGCCTCTCAAAGAAATCCTGGCACATATGCCATTTTTCCAGAATGGATTTTTACCACATCACTGCTAACCTCTTCCCTGTCTTCTTCCTCGGTGGAATGCTCCACAAGTACCTTCTGCTGCTCGCTCTGGAGTTCAGCAGCGTCTTCTTTCATCAGCTCCTCCTTATCGTCCTCAACAAGCTCCTCTGTGCCTGCTCCATCGATGTGCAGACCCTCACTCTCGCCTGTGGACACGGTCTCCTCCGCTACCTGTGCATCAGTCCTTTCAAAGTCTCATTCGGTGACACATTCTGGCCACAGTTTCCTCCAGGCCGAGTTCAAGGTCTGATGCGTGACATCTTCCCAGGCTTTGTCAGTGAGGTTTACTCAGTGGAGGACATTGAAATGTCTCTTCCAGAACTCTTTCAGAGTCAAGACATCTCTTCAGTGACATTAAAACACCTGGCGAAGCGTGCCTTTGTGCATGGCTTCTTGGAGTTTCGGATTGCTTGCTGGTTTGTGGGCTAAAGAAGATGTATCATATTGTGGCGGAGGCGCTCGACCTTTGTGAAGTCATACTCAGTGTCCATATCGTCTGCCAAGGCTGGATGGTGTACCGGGGCACTGTCCATCAGAAGGACGCAACTTTCCAGCAGTTGGTTGTTAGAAAGACAATGCTTTATGGTGAGCGGGAACATCTGGTGTAGCCATTCCATGAACAACTGCCTTGTGACCCAGGCAATTTCCCGTGGGCCCTGCACATGACAGGCGGCCTGGCCTTGTTCACATTCTGCTCCGTGAATGCACGAGGGGTCTGGGAATGGTCCACCCACAGCGGCTTCATCTTCAGATTGGCATTTGTGTTCCCACACAGCAAAAGAGTCAATCTGCCCTTCAGGGGCTTGTGCCCCTGCAGTGCCCTTTCCTCCTGCATGATATAGGTTCTGTTTGTCATCATTTTCCAAAAGGACCCTGTTTCTTTGCAATTGAACGCTTGTTGGGTGATGTGTCCTTCTGCCTTCATGAATTCTGTGAATTCTTTCTTTTAGGCTTCTGCAGTAGCTTTGTTAGAACTAGAAGCCTCACCCTGTCTTACCACACCATGGATGCCACATCTCCTGGGGAATTATCAAACCACCCTCCACTGGCTTTAAATTCATCACTTGTTGCACTTGTAAAGGGTTTTCTCACAGTAAATCCCTGTGCAGTTTCCTGGCTTTTTCACAGATCGTAGCTTCACTAATGCTATCACCTGCCAGCGGTTTCTCATTCACCCAAACTAACAAAAGTTTTTCCATCTCTTTCAGCACTTGCGTCCGCTGCTTGGTTAACATCATTACTCCTTTTGCCACATCAGCTCCTTTGATGGCATCTTCATTCTTCAAAACAGTTGAGATTGTTGACTGTGGCCTCTTGTACTCTGAGCCCAGATCAGCTGCACAAATACCACGCTCATGCTTTTCTACAACTTCCTTCTTCAATTCGATGGTTATTTTCTTCAAAACCTTCTTCTTGTCAATCTTGCTTTGAACTTCCTTGTTGCTGTGATTCTTGTTCTGCACCTTCTGGTCACCTTCGTTACCGCTCTGCACTTTCGTTTTACCACCATCCTTGCTCTACACTTTCTTTGGAGCTGTGCTGGCTTCAATAATACTGTACAGTAATGTATGTGCTAAAAACACACAAAAGAGCTTCCCAGTAAGTGTGCACAAGTCTGTCTGTGGCAGAGAGCTCAACCACGTGTCAGAGTAGGGAAGATGGCCAGGTTCGTGTTTGTGTGGGAAGATGGTCATGGTGGTGTTCATCCCTTGATGCAGAGTTCTCAAAT
>PVJO010023260.1:0-26420 GCA_004026905.1 Hystrix cristata | reverse complement strand
CAGCCTCAGAGTTGGAAAGGTGATAGACTTTGCTTTGAGAAGAAAGCCCCAGAGTACCATGTTCCAGAATGGCAGCAGCCTAGGGATGTTGTTCCTCAGGATTTCATTCAGAGTGCTCAGCAAGCCAGGTATATGATCCCTACAGACAAGAGTAAAGGAAGCCCGGCTTCTGGTCCAGCTGGCAGCAGACCCTGGCATCATCCACATGGCCCTGGTTTTAGGTGCATGCAGAGTATAAGAGTTGTGGGGTCAGGAAGGCTTCCTCCCAGATTTCAGAAGAAGGCCTGGGAGGCCAAGCAGTGTGCCCCCGAGAAGGCAGTGTGTGAAGCTGTGAGTGTGAAGCCGAGGGTGCAGTGGAGACTCTAGAAGTTTGGAAAAACGAGAAATGTGGATCATCTAAGGAAAACTGCAAGGAAGAAGCAGCGCCAGCCCAAAAGAGAAACTATGGGAGCTACCACCACCAGAAGAGCCATAGAGGTGGAACCACTCAAGCCCCTTGGAGTTCAGCCTTCACCACAGATCACCTCTGATCCTGCACATGGAACTACAGGACCTAATGTTTGCCCTGCTGGATTTCAGAACTGCTCTGGTCCCATTCCTTTTTATACCTTTTGGAATGGAAATGTTTATTTTGTGCCATTGTATGTCAGAACTGTTTAACGTTCTTTTCATTTGTACAAGGGCTCACGGTTTGTTTTAAATCTCAGAGAAGACTTGGGACTTGGACTTTTTAGCAATGCTGAAACTGTTAGGGCTTTTGGCAACTCTTTGAGATGGACTAAATGCCTTTTGCATAAAGGGATGTGCATGAGTCTTTGGGGGGCCGGGGCAGAATGTCATGGTTTATACCTAACTGCCCCCCCAAAGCCCTATGCAGTCACAGGTGGGGCTTTTTCAGAGGCAGCTGAATCTAGAGTGTGTGATGCTTGGATTAAGGGCATGTGATCACTAAATCAATCCATTGCTTGGTTTGGTACCGCCCTAACCCATGGCAGCCTAGATAAGCTATAAAGCGCGGAAAGGAGCTACTTAGGTCCCTTTGCCTGCCTGCCTTGCTTACCTTGCTACCTTCTGCTTCTCTGCTGTGCCACCCTGCATTGGATCCAGCCAACTGTAGACTGAAACCTCTACAAATTGTGAGCTAAATAAACCTCTCCTCCCTTAACTTGGGGTGTTGGGTATTTGGTCTCAGCAACAGGAGAAAATACACCTACCTTCAAAATACAGCTAGAATCCCTGATCACAGTACTAACACCTCTTGCCTGGATTGCTACTGCAGTCTAGAGCTGCCTTCTGCTTCTATCCTTGTATCTCAAATCCCAAAATAGTCCCAAAATAGTATTCAAAGTAATCCTTGTAAACTAGATTAGATTATGTCACTGTTCTGTTCGAATTAATGCAATGGATTCCCATTCCCCACAGAGCAAACATCCAACATCCTTTAAATTCCCTCAAAATCCCACATAACCTGGGCATAATGGATCATGTCTGTAATCCCAGCACTCTGGGAAGCTGCACCAGAGGAATTCCAAATTCAAGTCCAGTCTGGGCAATTTACCAACACTATGTCTCAAAATAAAAAATAAAGAAGACGGGTTGGGATTTAGCTCAGTCATAGAGTGCTTGCCTAGCAACTGCAAAGCTCTGAGTTTGATCCCCTGCACCCCCAAAAAATAAAAATAAAAATAAATGAAGACAAGCTGGGGATATAGCTCAGCCCAAAGGCCTGGGTTCAATCCCCAGTACTGAAAAACAAAAAAACAAAACTCCCACATAAACTACCTCTGCTGTTCCTATTACCTCTGGTGCCTCATCCTTAAGAGGCCTCCTTCTGCCCACTCCTTAACAGCCCTTTGACCTCCTTGCTGTTCTCTGTTTGGACCTTCTTCAAGCTTTGCTCAAATCTGACCTTCTCATGAGGTCTATTTAAACTCTATTTACGCTCTATTTAAAATTCCAAGCTTTCTTCCTTCCTCCATTCCTCACTCTGTCTTCTAAAAGAAGGAACTGTTTAAAGATTAAAAAGAATAATAATTTTTTAGTTGCTGGCTTCTACTGCCAGCAAGTTCCAGACAGCTGAAGACAGTATTTGTCCATTCAACAGCTGTTTACTGAGTGCCTGCTCTGTGTTAGGTACTACATTTGGGAGGTAGTCAGTCTTTTTTTTTTCTCATGTCCAACAATAAACTATTATGTTGTTTGCAAGTTTGTAGGATTTTACTGATGTCAGCTGGTTCACTTAAACATCTTCAGTCAGCTGTTGGTCAGGTAAGGCAACTCAGCTGATCTTGGCTGAGTTCTTTTATTCAATTCACCAAACAGTAAATGGGCAATCTCCTAGAAACAAGCTGTGAGGTTGGGTTGTAAGCTGTATGGAGATGGAGAACCAGCTAAGTATAGCAAAAGTAAGAAACTTGCAATCAAGACCTGCTTTTGAACTTCAGGTTCACCTCTGACTCCTTTCCGTCTTAAAGTAAGGGGAATGTAATAGTTCATCTCTAAGGTCACTTCGGCCCTACTCTTCCATGATTTCATTCTCATTTCACTGACAGTTGTGGCCCCTTTCAGAAGAGTGGGTGGAACAGAGTATATGGTCCTGGGCCATCCCCCCGCAAGTCATCCTTTTAGGGGCCAGGAAACTGCCCTAAGCAGTAGCAGCAGTTAGGTAACAGCTAACTCAGACAACCTGAGGTCATGCTGTACATCCTCCTACTGAAAGGAGGTGCCCAGTCCACATCCCTGCATCCTCAGCAGAACACAGAGGGAGTGTCCCAAGGCCCCACAGAATCGGCATTAGCTCCCTGTGAGTCTACCAAGCACAGAGAAGGAGGTTGGGGGGATGAGCTTTGGCGAGGCTTTAGGTACACATGGGAAACTCCTGTTGAAGCCAAGGGAAGCGTATTCTAGAGTTGCCAATGCACGTGCCCAATGTGGGAATGAGTTCATTGTGACCATTAATCATGATACATCAACTTGAATGGATTAAGAAATGTGTGGCAGATTAGTAAAGCACAGTTCTGGGTGTCTCTGCAGATGACTGACGGGTAGGCCAGCAAGCTGAGGTGGGAAGACACAACCCAGCTGTGGGTGGCACCAACCAATAGGCTTGTAGCCTGGATGGAATAAAAAGGGAAAACATGCCATGTGCCCATTTTGAAGAGCTCCAGTCTTCCTGAACTGGTGCACCCTTTGCTGCTGCTGCCTTTGGACATCGGTCCCCAGTTTCTTCTGTATTCCAATGCAGACTTGCAATGGTGACTTATCGGTGAGCTTCCAGGCCTTCAACCTTGAACTGGTACTGTCTCTTTGATCCTTCTTGTTCTGTGGCTTCTATCTTCGTGGGGTGAGCAGTTACTGGATACTCTGGCTCTCCAGCACACAACCAGTGTGGGCTCTCCGGCCTCAATCCTGGAAGCCTACATAATAAATCCCCCCGCATAATTATACGTATGTTTTCTATTGATTCTGTTCCTCTAGAGAATGCTAATGAATATAGTCATCCAACAAACTTCTAATGCAAAATGAATAGGCTACTCAGTAGCATTTGCTTTCCCTTGCAGTGGCTTTCTTTTCTAAGTGTCACTAGAAGAACTACCAATTTCTTATTCCATTGTAGACATGAGCTAACTGATGCACTGTGAAGTAGGAAACTGTGTTTATGGAATTAAAAACAGAAATCTGTACTAGGAGTAAAAAGAAAAAACCTGTGGGCATGTCTTCTGACTGCCTGAGCCTCACTTTTGCTATCTGAAAAATACAGCGATTCATTAGAATTCTGCTAGTACTTATTGATTCTTAGTCATACATAGCCTGCTATATCAGGGGCCTATAGCAGGCACCAATCTGCTGGCCAAATCTGGTCAATGTCTTGTTTGTACAGCTTGCAACCACCATTGAAGATGAGGACACTGTGATATATAAAGAACTCAAAAAAAAAAATTAGACCACCTAAAATAAAATATCCAGTCAAGAAATGGACAAGTGAAATGAACAGACACTTTACAGAGGAAGAAGAACAAATATATCAAAAAATGTTCAACAGGGGCTAGGGACTTAGCTCAGTGGTTAGAGTGCCTGCCTTGTAAGCACAAGGCCCTAAGTTCGATCCCCAGCACCAAAAAAAAAAGTTCAGCATCTCTGGCCATTAGAGAAATGCAAATTAAAACAATCCTAAGATTCCATCATATTCCAGAAAGAATGGCAATCATCAAGAAATCAAAAAATAACAAATGCTGGTGAGGCTGTAGTGAAAAAGAAACCGTCCTACACTGTTAGTGGGAATGTAAACTAGTACAACCATTATGGAAATCAGTATGGAGATTTCTCAAAGAATTGAAATTCCATATGACCCAGCTATCCCTCTTCTAGATATCTTCCCAAAACAGCTTAAGAAATCATACTACTGCAATACATACATACCAATGTTTATAGCAGCACAATTCATAATAACTAAATCCCGGAAGCAGCCTCTATACCCATCAATAGATGATTGGATAAAGAAAATGTGGTATCTATATATAATGGAATACTACTTGGCTATAAAGAAGGACAAATTTGAGACATTTCAAGGAACTTAAGATACATCTGGAAAAATATAATGTTGAGTGAAACAAACCAGACACACAGGCTTAAATACCATATGGTATCTCTCATTTGAGTAAGGCAAAGTACAAACAGATCAGAGGATGGACAGGAGACAGGGGATGGAGCTGTTAGAAATGTAAAGGAGTACAATAGATTATGGCCAAGAAGTGAGGGGAAGCAAAGAGGAAATAAGTAAAATAAAGATATGCCATGTACAGGAACCTAATAACCTCAATGAATGTAAACATTATATGCCATAAACATGAGCTAAGCTTAAAAATATCAGTAAGAATGGAAATAGGGAAAGGGAAATTAGAGGAGGAGGAAGGGAAGGGAAGGGATGGGGAAGGGGATTTTAAAAACGAAGCAAGTTGTATTATGTACATGTACCCACTCCCCAAGGTGATTGTAAAATGCATGTACTGAAAATGTGTACTAATTTAAAAAGTAGGAAAAAAAAAAAGTGGGCATTTTGTGAGTCTTGGAGAACAAGTCAGGTGTCCTCTTGGTCCCCTATTTCTCTCCCCTTGGTCCTTGGCCCATGTCTGTACGACACTGCTGCCCGGGGTCCATACTGGTTGCCACCTACACTCTGGGAATCCCACTGTTGTTCACTGCCACTCACCATTACTTCAAGATCTTAGTCTGCCCAAGTTGAGACTGCCAAACTCCCTGGAGAAACAAGACCTGGAAATCACTAGGGAAGAAATTTAAACAGACAACTCTCTTTCTACTTCTTCTCCCACTTTCCTCACCCATCCCACTGCCCCGTCGCCTTCAACTTGTTTCTCTACTATCGGGTGCAAAATACGCCCACTACCAGGCAATCAACAATCCAGACAGATGGGACACAAATTTTCTCTCTGGCTATATAGTGTCTTGATTTTGCCTTGAACTCCAAAGCCCAAAATGTTTACTCCACAGCCCTTTATAGGAAAAGTTTGCTGATTCTTGGGCTATAGCATAACCTATTAGAGACAAGGGCGTGAAGTTATTAGATGGTGTGTGTTCAATTCCAA
Source organism: Hystrix cristata (assembly GCA_004026905.1). NCBI lineage: Eukaryota > Metazoa > Chordata > Mammalia > Rodentia > Hystricidae > Hystrix > Hystrix cristata. The sequence goes on along the minus strand of PVJO010023260.1, from coordinate 20,817 downwards.
GCTCTATCACTTCTTATTGATGTGACCTTGGGAAAATTACTAAACCTCTCTGAGCCTGTCTCCTAATCTATAAAAGTGTGTTAATAATTACAGTGCCTGCCTCGTGGGGTGCTTGTATGTATACCCAACAGATAATGTTAGCAAATTTAGTAGTGTGTGCCTGTAATACATATGCCCAGATGTAATGCACCAAACAAAATGTATTGTGTGTCTTCTTTGGGCCAGATTCTTTGCTAGGCCCTCACAAAGCCCATGGTCTCAAAGGAAGATAGATTTGTGGGTTTTTTCCTAATCTTTAAATTTTATTAGTGTATGTTTGTACTACATAATGATTACATTCATTGTGGGGAATTAGTACATGTACGTAACCCATCTCAATTCTTTTTTCCCCCTTCTCTCCACCCTCTTTCATTTTTTCCAGCATCAGATTCATTTACTTATTTAAATCATTATAAAATTAATTAGCATATGTACAGGCTAATAACCAGACTAGTAGACCAAAAAACATATAAAACACCTAAGACAATTATACTAAGTCAAGATACACTTTTTGTTACATTATCTATACTGGATAACAATAACTTTTTTCTCTCTTTTTTTCCTATTATCTGTCTTTTATTTCACACTTTATTTATGTACTGAGCTTTTCATATAAGAGAAACCATGCCCAATTTAAGCTTGTATGTCTGATTTACTTCACTTAACAATACGGTCTCAAAATGAAGGCAATGCAGTATATAAACGCAACTTCTAACAGGACACGGTTGTGGGACAGAGACAAGCATGGCCAAGTTCTCTATAGGGTCGGACAAGGTTTCACAGAGGAAAATAACCATGAGTTGGCAGGTAGATAAAAAGGTTATTCTTGGCTGACAGAAATGCATGTATAGCCAGGTGTGGTGGCACACGCCTGTAATCCTAGCACTTGGGAAGCTGAGGCAGGAAGATTGCAATGAGTTCAAGGCCTGCCTGGGCTACATGGTGAGTTCAAGGCCAGCCAGAACTATATAGCAACACCCTGTCTCAAAAAACCAAAAGCAAAAACAACCCAAAGAAATGCATGTACAGGGTCTTTTTTTTTTTTTTTTTTTTTTTTTTTGGTGCCAGGGATTGAATTTAGGGCCTTGTGCTTATGAGGCAATCACTCTAACCACTGAGCTAGATCCCCAGCCAATGTACAGGGTCTTAAAGGCATAAAAAAACTACATATTCTCATTAGTGGATCAGCAAAAAGATGTGGGGTCAGCAAAAGTTAGGTAGGTCAGCATGAGGTGTTCAGAAGTTCAGACTGAAAAGGGGTGCAGGTCCTACACCCTGGAGGGCCTTTTCCCCTATCGTAAAAGTTGAGGATTCGGAGGCAATGGAGGTAAAAAGTCACCAAAGGAAACCAAACAATAGCCAAAAAAGATCAAGATCAAAATGTGGAGTCTAGAAAGACCACTCTGGCTCAATGTGGAAAGCAAATTAGGTAGCACTGGGGAAGCTACAGTAAGTTGAGGAGAAGAAAAGGTCTGATTCTGAACCAAGGCAGTGGTTGTGAGACTGAAGGAGCTATTCAGAAGGGAGAGTCAAAAGAAAGAAGCCACCCAAGACGTTCCCAAATTTTTGCCTGGGGCAAGTAGGTGCAAGTAAGGGCAGGGCTGCAGTGGGAGGGGCAAGCATATAGGAAAAAATAACAAGCTCTGGGAAAAAAACTCTCAAATTTCAGTCCACGGAGATGGTGTCTGAGAATCCAGGCATGCCTGCAGCCCTCTGCTGCGTTTACATTTGGGAAACAAGCTTTCGCCAGCACCACCACATTTCCCAGGCAGGGCTCCCTGAGGGGCCACATGGGTGCTGAGACAGTGGCTTTTTTTTTCTTTCTTTCCCTTCAGTTCACTCACTATGACTTTCAGATAGATGAGTCTGCAGATGCTGCACAGGAAGCCCTGTGGTCAATGCAGTTTTCAAGCAGGCAGCCAAAAGGCGGAAGGCAGCCCTGGCATGTGGCCAGCCACGGCCGAGCATTTCTCCAGGACGCCAAAGCTGCGGCAGACTCCATGCCTTTGCTTGTGCGAGCTCATTCGGCCAGAGTCTAACTCCTGGTTTTTTTCTGTTGTTACTGTCAATTATTTTCGAGAGAAATGAAACCACTCTAGGTTTTTCATATTTGACCTATCTGGGGATCATTTCTTACATGTGCCTAGTATTTCATGGCTTATAAAGTGCTTTCACAACCATGATGATTTTTTTTCACCGTGACAGGGATATTCTCTCCATGAAACAAGATTCTTGATGTAAATGGCTTTATTAAGAACATGTAGCTAGAAAGTGCCAAAACTACTCAGCCAGATCTGATAATATTCCATACTGGCAAAACAATGGGGAAATGGAAGTCTTCTACATTTATGGTGAGCATGTGAACTGTTCCAGTTTTGTCAATATTTATTAAATGCAGTTACCCTTTGATCTGGCAGTTTGACTTTTGGGTCTCTTTTTTGTTTTGGTTCTTGAGACTGGGTAGACCAGGCAGGCCTCAAAATCACAACCCTCCTGCCTCAACCCAACTTTTGAGTTTCTATCTTAATCTGAGCTCACCCTAGAAAGCAGAAGTAAGAATAAAAGCTTGCAGACAGGGAGCCAACTTGCACCTCAAGGTTGGGAAGAATGAAAAGGCAAGTGCATTATCAAGCTAGTCACCATTTTGTGCAACAAGAGTATGATCTTGCTGGAGCCCTTAAAAGAACCACACAGAACATCTGCAAGAAGGAACAGGTGGATGGACATTCACATTGGTTGAAGGTTAACACACAGAAAGTAAACTCTTTCCTACTTGTGGGCTTGTCAAGTGGATTCCAAGAGATACCCTCAAAATGTAAAAATGACTTAAAAATAAAAAGACTGGGGAGGTGCTGGGAGCTAGAGATAGCAGTGGAATGCAAATCTCCAAAATTGAACATACTATTCAGAATCTGGTATCTAGGGCTCTATAGAACGGGAATCATGGAGCATAGATTCCAGACCCCTTGAAAATGGGTACAGGAGCCTTAGAAGAGATAGAAAAGGTGTTATAGTTCTCTGCCATGGAATACTCCATATTCCATAGCACAACGGCCACAGAACATCTGATATCCTGCTAGGCAGTGCTGCCAATGGCCAGAGGACAGCAGAGACAATGCTCTCCATACTCAAGACCAAAGAGAGCAAGTTAAATAAATGATTGTCAAAAGGCAGTGCTTTCCAACTGAGCAGGTATGGGATTCACCTGAAGCTCACTATAAATTTAGACTCCTGGACCCCACCCCCCAAATTCCAATTGTAATGTAGAGAGCTACATATATAAGCCTATACTTATAATCTCTGAAATCTACATATATGCATAAGCCCATCTTTATAATCTATAGTTACAATTCCCTCAGGTAATTTTTTTGTGGATGATTCTGAACCACACTTGAGAAACACTGCCCTGGGCCTAAATCCTGAGCTCTATGGGGGAGAAAAAGTGTCTCACTGATCCCTGGTCCCCTCTTCAATACTTACCACATCGTGGGGACCAGATAATTGTCCACTGAGTTATTCAAAACCAGTCCTCCGAAAAGCATCCATTTCACAGGGGTCAGGTAAAATCTGTAAGGTATTATTAACATTGTAATGTTAGAAAATATACTAGAGGCATTATACCCACAGCACATAACCTCTGGAATTAGAGACAGGGTTTGAACTCTATCCATAAAATCTTACACAAGTTACTGCATTTCCTTGAGCCTGTTTCCTGCCCAGAAAAATAGAATTAACATTACCTGCCCTTCGATGTTTTGCGAGAATTAAATGAAACTATGTTAAGTCTTGACACAGTATCCTGCACTTAATTCGTTCTCAATAAATATTTTATTAACAGTTTTCAGGCCTGTTCTGCTGATAAACTTTAATGTCAGTCGGACAGTAAACAATACAATGTAGGTACCACAGGAAAAACAGACATGGTGGCTGGCAGCATAGGTCCCAGTCCCTGCGACGCATTTTAGGTGGCCATCTTACATATTTAAGCCTTAGTTTTCACATTAGAAAAATGTAGACAAGGCCTGCCAACACTGTTCATTTGTTGATTCTTTTTTCATTCGTTACTTATTAAATGCCCACAACACAGAATTAGACCTAATGTTAACTACTCAAGGAAGGAGGAGCTTATAGTTTAAGAAGTTTAAAAGGAAGTAATGCAAGCAAAGTTTCCTACAGGTCATTAGCAAGACTGTCAGAAGAAAGCACTAGTGCAACTCCGCTTGCCAGTCCCCTTGGAAGCCATCCCTTTGTGACCTTCCAGTTGTCTACTGAATACCTGCCTGGAAGGTGGAGACAGGGGAAAGCCATAATAAGAGTGGCCTTTTGTGTACGAAGAGAAGCAGAGCAATGAACCTGTCTGGATCTGACCTGCGAATCTGGAGTTAAAGACAGAAAAGTCTGAACAAGCACCTCAAGCTCACAGAAACATTAAAGAGCGACCCCGCGGCGCACGCGCACTTTAATTTCCAACCTATGCAAGCCCAGCTGGATTGGAAACTTTACGACGACGTAGTCTACGTAGAAACACGTAAGGAGGGCGGTGGGGAAACTGCAGGCTCGGGTCACGTGAGCAGCGGGAGGGTGGTTGGCTCCTCCCTCCCCAAGATGGCGTCCTTGCTGCAGTCGGAGCGGGTTCTCTATCTAGTCCAGGGAGAAAAAAAGGTTCGGGCCCCGCTCTCACAGCTCTACTTCTGCCGCTATTGTAGCGAGCTGCGGTCGCTGGAATGTGTATCTCACGAGGTAATGGAATCGTCCGCTCGAGACTGGGGGGGTTTCAATCCTAGTCACTGCGCCCGGTGGGGAAGTTCCCCCCCACCGGGGGAGGGCAGTTTTTCCTAGCTTGCTGATTGGCTGTTCCTCCCGTCACTCAGCTTTGTTTGCCATTTAATTCGCTTATAACCTGTCACTTGGCAAGGAAGTCTGGGTGGGGCTGAACGGATATTCTTGTCTAGAGTGGCCTCTGGTTGGACAAATTTGACTTAGACTCTGGCTATCTCTTGGTGGGCTGGAGCGAAAGATCTGGGTCTGCTTAGTTAAGGCCGCTTGGGTGAGATAACCCGTCATTCCAGGATTGATAGGAGGGAGCAGGCGTTCTTACTCACAGTCCTCCCACCTTGGAAAGTTCTGCCCTTTTGGCTAGAAACCAGGCCCACCATCAAACTGCTTGCCTTGTTTCCTGTCCCAGACCAAGACCTGCAGCGGGAAGAGATTGGGGTGGGATGAGTTGAGTGGAAAACGTTCAGAATACAGACTGTAGTGGAGCTCAAAGAGTTCTATTTATTATGCTTCTTAGGGTACTGTTGGTGCCGATCTTCGCAGGCACAAGTGGGAATTGGAATAGGATCACAGCCAGAAAAAATAATCCCCAAACTTCCACCGCATTTGACGCAACTCGTTCGTTTAGTAAACATTAGGGATTGAAAAATGAGTAAGACATAAACCTTGTTATTGAGTAACTCAGGTGAAGAAAAAGCTGTTAACTACATTTATTCAGTACATGTTCTTTACATAATCTCCAAGCCAATGAAGGTGGACGCTTTTTATAAAAAATTTTTTTTAATTTTTTAGAAGAAACATACCATGTTTGCTGTAGGCCACATGTGGGAGTAATTTAAGAGTGGGCCAGGATTTGAACTCACACAGCCTGACTCAGAAAATTGTACTCAAGATTGACTGTTAAAATGCATGTGAAAAATCCTATACTATAGATCATTTTAGACATTAATAATTATTTTATTGGAGAGATTCTTCATTATACTAAGAATAGTCAAGAAAAGTACTTAAAGAGTACAAGAAAATCAATGCCAGAGTTGGATGTTCGGTTCAAGCAGTAGAGCACTTGCCTTAGCAAGCGCAAGGTGCTGAGTTCGATCCCCATCACCCCCCCAAAAAAGAAGAAAATCAATGCTATATATTGTATACTTATATATTTTTTGTGTGTCATAGATATGATTTTTCTTATATTCTCTATTACAGCTTGTGTATGTGGCTTTGGCAGTCCTTTCTCACTTAGGTGTTTCCCTATTCCAGCCCCACTCCCAGAGCTCACCAGATCAGATTTCCTGTAGTGGACATTACAGTTTTCATGATCTCTGGAGGATCTCTTCAGCTAGGCCGTGGTGCAAAACCTATGGCATGTGTGCCTCAACAGACTGTTATTATTGAAAGCTCTAAAAGATTCACCATCTCTGAGCTAGGGTATCTCTGATGAGTCCAGACAGCATCTTTTATACCCTGGAGCATACCTGAGATGCAGAAGCCATTAGAATTTGGGAAGGCTGAGGCAGTCCACAAAGCTCCAATGGAGAATCTTGTTCTGAAGCTGCGCACGAAGAGACAAGCAGAATTTGGAAAGGGGCAAGAAGGAATAAGTTGTATTTTGCTTTTTATTATGTCTCAGTGCATATTTAGTTAGCAATACTGTGTTTTAAGTAGCAACTTTATTCATGTTTATATATTGGTCCTATTATATAGATGATGATAAAAGAAGATCCAGCTTCTATCATAATGATTATATTCAAGTGAATGTCTTTCCACTAGAACACTTGCCTCACTTGCCTCAGCCTTCTGAGTGCTGAGATTACAGGCATGCGCTACCACACCCGGTTTAACACAAAATTTTAATGAAACGGAACAGAAAATACCAGAAAGGAAAAAACAGAAAGGTTTTAGAAAACCCAGAGAGTTGAAAGGAAGAAAGAAAAAAAGAGACAGGTTAAAAAGAAAAAAAGCCAGGTGTGGTGGTACGTGCCTATAATCCGAGCACTCAGGAGGTTAAGGCAGGAGGATTGCAGTTAGTTCAAGACTAGCCTGAACTATATACTGAGACCCTGTCTGAAACCACTCCTCCCAAAAAAGAGACAAGTGACTAAAGAATAAACCCTGAGCCTAAGCAGTCCAGGTGTTTTCTTCAGATCAGTGGTTTCTTACATGCTAAGGTATATTTTAAAGTTCCTTATTTGATATTTATATAAGCTAAGTTCCGTTTTTTTCCTCTTGATTTTTTTTTATTGTTTATTTTCTTCTAGGTGGACTCCCATTATTGTCCCAGTTGCTTAGAAAATATGCCGTCAGCTGAAGCCAAACTAAAAAAGAATAGGTAAGAACAAGATCAGTTATTCTGTTTTCCTCAACTATTTTTTAAATGTCTAGTAAGAAAACAGTGAAATTAATTTTCTTTTTTAAACAGCTTTTTTCCATTTTTTAGTATCACCGTGGTCTGTGATGAAATGTCCTTATTTTTTTAAATAAATGTTCTATTTTAGAAGAGTTTTATACTTAAGAATTATTTTTGAAGCTAGTGCAGAGAGTTCCCATCTACCCCACATCCTGTTGTGTTAGTCATGTCTCCTTCAGTTTTGCTTGGCTATGACAGTTTATTAGAATATCTTTGATTTTCATGATCTTGAAGTTTTAACCAATTGGGATATGTGTGATGTTTTCCACATGATAGTGTGTGTGTGTTGGAGAGAAGAACCCTGGAAGTAAAGTGCCATCTCTCATCACGTTGCATCAAAGATAACTACTATCAGTATGATTGATCTCTGTAGATGTTAAACTTGACTATGTGGTGTGGGCTAGCATTTGTCTTGTTTCTCTACTCTAACACTCCTCCCCCGCCTCCTGCTGTACTGTACTCTAGAAAGAACATCACCATCATGCCCCACACTTAAAGTTAGGCTTCCGTCTTCTTAAGGGCTGTCTCTGTAACCATTTAGGCTTGCCTTGCATGGAAGATCTGTTTCTTCTTTATTTTTTTTTATTTAAAATTTATGGACTCATGAATATTTATATTTTGAGTTATAATTCCATACAGAGAGACAGATTGTTTCCCCCCTGAAAATGTTCCAACTTTGGCCATTAATAGTTCTTTCAGTTTCTTCCAGTATCTCTTTCATTGCGGGTAAGGGGAGTGTTCTGTTCAATAGTTTGAGTGCTTTCCTACCAGTATTATAAGGTACTCCAAACTCATCTTTTGTATTTTTCTGCCTCAGAATTAACCATTTCTCAAAGGAGCCTCTATTCCTTTTATTGTAGAATGGTATTAGATGCTAATAGATGTGCTCATTACTAATGGATGCCATTTAGTCTTTACCTTGGTGTGAGAATCCTTTTGCTACCAATCACATTCCTGTAATCTCTTGGATGTGAACCACTATTTTCTTTCCTGACTCAAGAAATGGCCTATGATAATGAGATACTGTTTTGTATGCCTTCCAATGTTAGTTTCAGCATTTAATCCTCAAAGTATGTCTGTGAGGTGGGTACTATTATTATTCTTCCTTGAGGAAAATACTCAGATAGCAAAGTATCACAGATAATGGAAGTAGTACAAGACAGGATGCAAAATCGTAATAATCTTAGGTGATAGAAGAGTCAAAAGCAAGAGGGCGTAAGGACCCTACAAGAGAAATGTTAGGTGAGCAATAGGAAGAGTAGTGTGTAAGAAATACCTGAAAGCCATGTGAGTGTGCTGCTTTTGAGCTACTCCAGTCTGAGCATTGTCTGGTGTCTGTTTCAGCTGTCTGGCACGTCAGCTAAGCAGTTATTTTCCAAACCCAGTTTCACAGTTTCTTTTATTGATTCTATTTTTCATTGTACAATTGATTTGTCTTCTAATGGCATAAGCTATGACATTTATCTTTTCCTAAGAAACCTTTTTGACCTCTATAAAGCTTAAAAAGAGTCTAGAATAGTAAACTCCAACTGTTAACAGTGATTCATTTTGTGGAATGGGATTGAGTCAGTCTCTAATTCTTTATGAACTGTGGTGATAATTGTATATTTTTTTAAAAAATACTGAAATCAAGCACAAGTCCCTGAGTTTGATCCCCAGCATCCCCCCAAAATAAAACCAAATACTGAATTTATAATGGATTCAAAATGTTGACATCGGTAAGAAGCCTCCCAAGGAGTATTTTTATTTCCTTTTTCTTACTTGTATTTGTTCTCTTAAATTTTTTACTTCTAGAACAACAATATTACTTGCCCAATAAATATTGTTGCATGAGTGAGTGGTTGTGTTTGTAATGTCGCAGATGTGCCAATTGTTTTGACTGTCCTGGCTGCATGCACACCCTCTCTACTCGGGCAACAAGCATCTCCACACAGCTTCCAGATGACCCAGCCAAAACCACCATGAAGAAAGCCTACTACTTGGCCTGTGGATTTTGTCGCTGGACATCTAGAGACGTGGGCATGGCAGACAAGTCCGTAGGTAAGTACGGCGGACGCAAACATGAGATGTCATGCCACTGTTAGCACTATAATTATCCGTAGACTATTTTCTGTAATCTGTTAGGGGAGTAGAAGCTAAATGTGGCGTTGTTCAGTCTTCTGTGTGTCCATATTCTACACATCATGGACCATGATATTTCTTCTGACACAGGGTAATACTATTTAGTTTTCTTACGGTTGGTGAAATAGCTTTTACAAATCTGATACTTTCATGGAATCAAACTATTTTTAAAAAATGAATATTCCTAGCTGGGGATTTAGCTCCATGGTAAGAGTGCTTGCCTAGCAAGCACAAGGCTCTGAGTTCGATTCCCGGCACCAAAAAAAATAAAAGAGATAAAAGTGACAAACTAAGAAAAACATACTAAAGATTAATAACCAAAATTGAGGAACCCTTATAAATCAGTAAGAAAAAAACTCAGGTAAACAGGCAAGGAGTATGAGCAGCAGCTCTCATAACAAAATTAAAATGGTCGATAAATGTGCAAAAAGTTATGTTGAAACTCAGTAGTAATCATGATAAAGCAAATTAAAGCTTCATGTCTTTGGAAAAAAAATTTTAATCTGGTTATTTTTAAATCTGGTTAACTAACAGAAGAAAACAGTTCTCTCATACCCTCCCATTTTGGAGAGCAGTTTGGCATGTATTAAAATTTTAAATTGCTTTTCTCCTTCTGCCCAGCAATTCCATATCCAGCTATATCCTAGAGCATCCAAACATGCAAATATATGTATATGTGTAATTATATATGTGTGTATATACTGAGTCCATCAAAAAAATGTATGCATACTTCAGGGAAAGAAAAATTTTGTATGACTATTTTAATACTGAACTTAGTGAGACACCATGAGATTAATACAAGTTACCTTTGGCCTCTACAATTACAAGAGGTGCTTAGAGGGGTGGCCATTACTTCCAGACATTTATTAGTGTGGTGAGCTGCTGCTTGGGTAACCTTGGTCATTGAGATTGCTGCACATGCGTTTTCTGTTTCTTCTATTTTAAGGGCCACAGTGTAGTGGTTTTCTGCAATATACAACATCCTCTAGGGTCCTCCATATGAGGGTAACACCATCTGTTGAAAAAACATCATACTATTTTTCTTTTTCTGAAGTGTGTATACATTTCTCTCTGTCTCTGTCTGTCTCTCTCTCTCTCTCTCTCTCTCTCTCTCTCTCTCTCTCTTTCTCTCTCTCTCCATACATCTTCCCAGGGAATGTATATATATATGTACTCAAAGAATATACGTGTGTGTGTGTGTAAAATTTATCAGCAAAACAGAAAAAAATTGTGTGTCTGAATTTAAAGACCACATTTTAACAGTCAGTCCAAAATTGTGAGTTGCTGCTATGCTTTGTATAAATTGGTAGGATTGCTAATCCCCGTTATCTTTTCCCTTACTTTCTGAATTTTAATTTTCTGAAAACTTTTTACTTATAAAAATTCTCATTTTTTGATTTTCATAAAAATTACAGTTTACTAATGAAGGAGCCCATAGTAAATTCATTATATGTCATTTTACATATCTAAAATGAAGGTGGACTTTAAGTAAAACCTTTCTGTAGATTTTCATACAATTTGGAAGTAAATATGGATGAAATTTCTTTCAATTCAACTGTTTTTAAAATTATAATCCTTGATTCTGTGGTGTTTGCATTTGGTTACAATACTTGAGCTCTTGATTAGTTTTCTTACTTCATACCTTGAGTTGATAAAATAAAATAAAAATATTTCTCAGGAGGCTTCTTACCAATTTCAACATTTTAAATCTACTGCCAAACTATTTTTCAAAGTGGCTCTGCAATTTGGGATCCTAACCAGCAAAATAGGAGAATTCTAATCCCTTGGCAACCCTTGATATTTCAATCTTTTTCATTTTGGCCATTTGAGTGCATGTATAGTGATACTTGGTTATGGCTCTAGTTTGTGTTCTCTTAATGTATTTATCTGCCATCCATATAGCATCTTTGATGAAGTGTCTACTGATCTTTTGCCTATTTTTTAACTGTTTATTCTTTTTGGGTTTTTTTGTTTTTTGTTTTTTGTTTTTTTGGTGCTGGGGATCGAACTCAGGGCCTTGTGCTTGCAAGGCAAGCACTCTAACCACTGAGCTAAATCCCCAGCCCCTGGATCTTTTGATTGAGTTGTAAAAGTTCTGTGTTTTGGATGTAAATCCTTTGTTGCATATGTATTTTACAAATATTTTTTCTCAGTCCGTAGCTTGCCTTTTCATTTTCTCAACAGTGTCTATTGAAGAACGTAAGTCTCTAATTTCAGTGAAATTCAGCTTATCATTTTTATAGTTTGTGCTTTGTGTGTCCTGTTGAGGAAACTTCCATCTAACCCAGTGTCACTAGGATTTACCCCTTTGTTTTCTTCTGGAAGCGGTACAGTTTTAGCTCTTTGATTTAAGTCTGTTACCCATCTCAGGGGGGATTTTGTATGTATTGTGAGGTAAAAATAGAGGGTTTTTTTTTTTTAATGTGGATAGCCAAGTGTTGTAGCATCATTCGTTGAAAAGTTTCATTATGATTTTACTTTCAATTCTCTCGAATAATCTTTGCTTTCATAATTTGTGCCAAGTGTTAAATCTGTAAGAAATTCTCTAGGGCCACAGAACATAGGACAGTGATGGCAAACCTTTTAGAGACCCAAGTGCCCAAACTGCAACCCAAAACCCACTTATTTGTCGCAAAGTACCAACACTGCAATTAAACCTGAATACTGAGGTTTTAGTTTAGAAAAACAACTGTTATCTGATACTCGGCTGCTGGGATGATTTGGCTCCCATGGCAACAGAAAGGGTTCTACATGCCTGCTGCTGCATGCATGACATAGGTTTGCCTCTACTGACGTAGGATTTACGTTATGTTGCAGATAAGAATAGGGGCTGCCACTGGGCGGTGGCACGCACATGTAATCCCAGCACTCAAGAAGCTGAGCAGGAGGATCACTGAGTTCAAAGCCAGCCTGGGCTACGTAGTGAGTTCAAGACCAGCCTGAACTACATAGTGGGACCCTGTCTCAAAAAACCAAAAAAAAAGAAGAAGAAGAAAGAAAAAGAGGGAATAGGGACCCTGGAGTCAAACTACTTGCTTGAGTTTGAGTCCTAGACCTACCACTTACTATCCATTTTTGGTCAGGTTATTTAGCAGCTCTAAGCCTCAGTTTGCTCTCTGTGAAATAAACCAGTAATATTTTATTTCCTACCTCAGAAGTTATTACAAGAATAGGAAGAAATAGAATACTTTCCAAATGCCTGCTTCAGAGACTATTCGTGCATTTGTGGTGGAAGCAGTCATGATGATCATTATCATCATCATCATACTTAAAGAAAAAGGTTATTTTGAGTATGCTTATCTATAACATTTCTAGGATTCTTAGAAATTCTGTGGCTTTGTGTTTTTAAGTTTTATTTTGTGGCCTACAGACCTACAGATGATCCGTTTTTATGAAAATAAGATGATCAAATTATGAAAGTCTTATTTAATGTTCCTTTATTTTCTAGCTAGTGGTGGTTGGCAGGAACCAGAAAATCCTCACATACAACGGGTAAGTAAAGGATCAGAGGATGGAGAGCATAAAATAAGAAAAGATATTGTGAAACACTGAAGTTCTTCCATTTTGTCAGTGGATATAACCTATGCCTAGAAATCCAGAATGTATATTTCATTATCTGTTATACATAGAAAATGTTTCTCACTGGTTTTGTTCTGTTTTGTTTGTTTTTTGAGACAAGGCCAGTTATGTAGTTTAGGCTGGTTGTAAACTTGCTGTGTAGCCCAGGATGGTTTCAAACTCATGGTGATACCCCTGCCTCAGCCTCCAGAGTGTTGGGATTATAGACGTGCACCACCGTACCCAGTTTAAAGAGTGTTTCTCCTTATAAAACATTAAATCACATTATCATATCTTCTCCATTGATTTAATAGAAAAATCTATGTGTAGTTTTTTTCTGTATTTGACTATACATCAGAAAAAGGTAAGAAAATAATTTTTGTTTTTTTACACACTGATAAATTAAGGTTTCATTTTTTTCTCAAATATTCTCAGAAATACAAATATGTTCAACCCCCAGACTCACTACTTATTTAGAAAATATCATTGAACTCATTAGTGGTTCTTATAGGATCATGACTGGAGTATCATCCTTCAGTTCATAATTAAATTGATCTCTGCAGTATGTACTATAACAGATTGTTTGCTCTTCACTTGAACTAGAACAATAGAAAGATGAACTCTTATAGAATTGAAGAATGTACTGTCAGTGCAAAGTAATTGACAGTTACTCACCTATGACATCAGCAAAAATTAGAAATACCTAAAATATCCTGGGTGACAGTGTGGGGTTTTCTCACATATACTATCGTATTAGTGTAGTTGGTACAGATTTCTTGAACTCACTGAGTTCGATCCCCAGCACCAAAAAAAAAAAAAAAAAATTTATAAAAAAGATTTCTTGAACTACTTCCAGGACTCTTACCTACAGAAATAACTTGCATTTTATGTGTGCACACGCATGGTGTGTGTGTCTGTGTTCTGTATGTGTGAAATATTTCACAAGTACTTAACCAGATGCTAAGGACTACGCTGAACCAATTTGCTGCTGTCATAGAGGTTAAGTCTAATGGAAAAAATGAGCATCCTCAGATTTAAAAGGCCTGTGGTAACTAATAGGAAGGAAGGATAAATCCTGCCATGTAGACATTTCTTAGAGAGCATTTCAGGTAGTTAGGTCCACATCTGAGGATTGTGCTGAGATCTAAGGACAACAGAAACAGGGGAAAAGAATTCAGTTTGTAATTTCAGCCAGGCATGGCGCCATACACCCGTAATCCCAGCACATGGGAGGCTGAGGTAGAGGAGCTCTCTGAGTTCAAGGCCAGCCTGAACTACATAGCAAGACCGTGGCTCAAAAACAAACAAAAAAATAAAGAATTTGGAATCGCAGAAAGTAAAAACCATATACTGTAGTACGTAAGAAAGGGATTGTGAACCAGACGTGGTGGTTAACACTTATAATCCTAGCACACTGGGAGGCTGAGACAGGAGGATCACTAGTTCAAGGCCAGCCTGGGCTTCATAGCTAGATTGTCTTTAAAAAAAAAAGCATGAAATTTTCGATCTTTCCATTGCCCATTTTTTCTGTCATTGAAGATTTCAGTTCAGAAAATACGTCATGTAACGAAAAGAAATAATCTTTTTTAAAAAAAAAGGCAAATTTGCCCATTCTTAATCATTAATCTTCTCTGTTCAAAACTGCCCAGCAGTTTTGCTTTTCCAATATGTGCCTGATTAGTATGGTTGATTAATTTTTTATTTCCTGTTATCTTTTTCATGAAACAAAGACTGATTCTTTGATTTCTTACAGATGAACAAACTCATTGAATATTACCAGCAGCTTGCACAGAAAGAAAAGGTTGAACGAGACCGCAAGAAACTGGCACGGCGTAGAAACTATATGCCTCTGGCTTTTTCGGTGAGGTTTGCTACAAAAGAATTTGTAAGACCTCTGAGGCATAAGAACAGTGACCATTTCTGAAAATGGCCCTTGTCCTAAATTTTTGAATGGTGGATGGCAGAGATGGTCAAACCCAGCAGTTTTGCTTTTCCCGTATTATCAGTTCTCTTTTAATTTTTTGTGTTTTAAGGGGGATATTTGCATTTCTTTGTCCATTCCCCTTTCTCTTTTATTCTCCTCCTCCAGAAGACTACTGTTTAATTTATACAGGCTCTGCAGAACTCTACTTGTAGCTTTTGCATATTGCAGAAAGTCTGAGAAGAAGAAGGTGTGCAAGTGGTAGCTTTTACTCATATTAACCGTGCAGCCCACCTTTGACACCATGGTAGTTTCCCAGCACTAGTCATCATAATTTTTTGGCACTATCCCATATTTTTCTAACATGAGAAACACAGACTTTATGTAGTACATTTGCATGGTTAAATAAATATTAATGTATGCAAGTAGAATTTTTGACAGGAATTATTTATGGAAGTCATTCTCTGCCAGTTTGTATACTACTAGGCAGAAGCAAGATGTTAGGATTTTGAGTTTTTGTTACTGTTCCCCCAAGTTTTTTTGTTTTGTTTATTATTTGTTGTTGTTTATTGCTTTCGCAGAACGATATGTTTTCTTTGTGCTTGCTTGGGGTCCAGCAGGTTGACATTTAATAAATGATGTTGAATGGAAGTGATGTGTCAACACTGTGCTAAGCACTTTATAATCCTCACAAGTAGTGTAGATAGTGTATCCCCATTTTACAATTGAAATGAGACCTGACAAAGTTAAGTAACTTGTCTCACTGTGTCCACATGAGAATTAAACCATTAAAACCCTAAGGATTGCTAAAGTCCATATAGAATACCTACACTTGAATTTAATAAAACGTTAACCCTTGTAAAGCACCTACATTTACCAAAGAAGTGCATTTTTCTGAATAGTCCAATGGTATAATCAGCATATGCACTACAGTATATTGTATTTAGGAGAGGAATTTGAATTACATGCACTATTTTTCCGACTTTCCCATATACCTGCCTGCTGTTGAGTTTGCTTCTATCTTATGCTGCATTTTTTTGTCTCTGTTGCTACCTGCTGCTATTTTGGGGCTCTACAGCAACATACTATTCATGTAGTGGTAAGTTCTCTTTTATGATTCTTGCTGACCCTGAAGAAGTTAGCAAATGGTTAGCAAAAGTGTTCAGGAAGAAATTCATCGTATGTCTTGCCTGGGCTTAGATATTTTTACATTAATAGGAAAATCTCACGTTTTTTCACGTTTACCGTATTAATGTAGTTTCAGTCTCATATTTGGTACTTTTATTAATTTAAGAATAGAATAATGAAAAAAAAAAGAATAATGGTGTGGGGCTACAAAGTATTCTTTAAAAGAAGCTTTTAAGTTAGCTTTTTTGTTTTGTTTTGTTGTGTTTGCTTATTTCCTTGAGCTTCTCATGCTGTCGCACCCCAAATTCTTTGTTTCAATAAATAGGATGTGTATGTAAATACAAACTTTAATAGGAATTTCTGAATTTTGTTTAGGACAAATATGGTCTTGGAACAAGGCTCCAGCGACCACGAGCTGGTGCATCCATCAGCACTCTTGCTGGACTTTCGTAAGTGTCAGACATTAAATGACTTGGAGGAGAAAAGTTAGTATCAAGATATGTAAGGAATGTGATTTTTAACGGTTTTTCTTTTGGAATGTGATTTTTAAAAAGAAGAGGGAAAAGTGAAACAGTTGCCAGTAGGGAAAAAGATTGTCCTACTTAGAATAAACTTTGAGGAGAACCATATGGACTCTTGGGAAATTATTACTTTTTACCTTTTAGCCTTAAGGAAGGAGAAGACCAAAAAGAGATAAAGATTGAGCCAGCTCAGGCTGTGGATGAAGTAGAACCTCTACCTGAAGACTATTACACAAGACCAGTAAATTTAACAGAGGGTAATTTCACACTTTCTGCTTTGTTTCTCTTCTATGTGTTCTACTTTTGTTATTTACATCCCTGTGATTAGAGACGTTTAGTGGGATAGTTGTTAGTATGGTAGCAAAGTGATATGCATATATAAATAGATATAAAATGAAGAATTTTTAAATGTCTGTCCAGTTCCTATACTATAGTTTTTTTGTTTGTTTGGTTTTGGTTTTTGGAGCCAGGGTCTCACTAAGCAGTTCAGGCTGGCCTTGAACTCACTACGTAGCCAAGGCTGGCCTTGAACACGTGGCAATCCTCCTGCCTCTGCCTCGCAAGTGCTGGGATTACAGGCATGCACCACCACTCCCAGCCTCTGTACTGTAGTATTTTTTAACAGTATTCATAATGGCAGTATTTCTTGATGTCATTGCCAGCTGCATATAAGTCTGCTTCTGGAATTGACTATAAACTAAGCCTGGTTTCTGCCTTTAATGCTAGTGACTACTCTTCAGCAGCGTCTCCTACAGCCTGATTTCCAACCGATCTGTGCTTCACAGCTTTACCCTCGCCACAAGCATCTTCTGATCAAACGGTCCTTGCGCTGCAGGGTGAGTATTCTTTTCTATTGAACTGCCATTTGTACAAGAGAAAAGCAAAAATAAACATGATCGGTAGCTGGCCAATGTAGTATACTTAGAAAACACTTATACCAAACTCAGGCACTATTTTAAATGCTTTCAATGTAAACTCAATCCTCACAATCCTGTGGAGGTGGGTACTACTGTTTTCCCTATTTACAGATGTGGAAACTTAAATATCTGAAAGTTATATGCATAATGCTGACCCTAAAAGAATATTAAAATAATATGTAACTTTTAGGTTAGTAGAGGTACGAAAAACCAATACAGAATCAACAATTTTTTAAAAATCAAGAAGAAAATTCAAAGTTCAAGTTCCAGGAATCTATATTATAAATAACAGAATTTCATTAAGAAATTATAAGAGCGAACTATAAAGTAAAAGAGTTGGGGATTTAGCTCAAATGGTAGGGCCCTGAGTTCAATCCCCAGCACCCTCACAAAAATGTAAAAGGATCATTACTGTCCCACAAACTTTCTATGATGATGGAAATAGTCTTTGTCTGCACAGCCCAGCATAGTATCCATGTGGCAATTGAGCACTTGATATGTGATAGTGGAACTAAGGTACTGAGTCTTTAATTTATTTAAATAACCATATGTTGCTAGTGGCTAAAATTACAGTGTAATACAACTTGAGACTTTAAAAGAGATTTAAGAAACATACAACTAAACAGAATATGTAGATACTGATCAAGACAAAACATAGAAAGGGCCCACGGTAAAAGAAAAAGAGAAGGGAAAGAAGAAAGAAAGAAAGAAAATTTTATTAACTCTTTGGAGAAATGTAAACATTGGCAGGATATTTTTTACCAAAAAGTTGTTCTTGGGGCTGGAGATTTAGCACAGTGGTTAGAGTGCTTGCCTCGCAAACACAAGGCCCTGAGTTTGATCCCCAGCTCCAAAAAAAGAAAAAAGAAAAAAAAAAAAAAAGAATTGTTCTTAGGGATAATAATAGTATTGTTATTTTTAAAAATATTTTTTGGAGATATATACCAAAATATGGTTCAAATGACATGAAGTTTGATATTTATCACAAAATAATCAGAGAAGATGAGTGGGTAAGAGTACAGAAGAAGGAAGATTAACCATTATTGCTAATTTTTTAAATTATTTTATTTTTTATTGATATGTGGTATGATACATAATAATTACATTTGTTTTAGGGAATTGGTACAGGTATATCATATCTTGATCATTTTTAAATACCCTTTCTTTCCCACTTTCCCCTCTCTCCCCTTCCCCTGATACTTTTCCCTGTCTCCAAAAAGTCTCCCTCTCTGTTGAGCTTGGGTGATAAGTAGTTAGGAATTTAAAATACCGGCTGTATTTTTGTATATGTTAGAATATTTCTTAAAAGTCTTTTTTTAAAAAGAAGGAGCAAAATAACAAAACTAACTGGTGGTTCAGGTAGAAAACATGTAGTTAGATTAAAACTCTGCCATTTCAGTATTTATATTAAATATCAACAAGATAAACGCTTCCAATGAAAGACAAAAATTATCAGCCTAAATAACAAGATACAATGACTCATCAACATGCTGTTTGTAAGAAACACAAATATGAGGATTCAGAAAGGTTAAAAGTAGATGGGAAAATACATGTTGTCCACACGCTAATTTTTTAAAAAGAGTATGTGTTAGCTTTTCATCACTGTGACCAAGTATCTGAGAAAAACAACTTAGAGGAAAGATTTATTGGGCTTGTAGTTTCAGAGGTTTCAGTCCCTGGTAGGCTGGTTCCATTGCTGTGGCCTGAGGTGAGGCAGAGCATCCTGATGGAAGCAGTGCTTCTCACCTTGGGGCAGTTGGGACACACAGAGAGGGAAAGAGCGGAGAGGACAGGGCCAGGGACCAGATATAGTCCCCAAGGTCACACTCCCATGATCCACTCCCTTCATTTAAGCCCCACCTCCTATTTCTGTCACCCCCAATAATGCTATCAAATTATGGCCTTATCAGTAAACTAATTCACTGATGAAATTAGAGCCCTTATGATTCAGGGGCTTCCCAAAAGCCCATCAGTAATGAAACCTTCAACATAGTGAACCTTTGTGGGATGTATTTCCAAACCATCACAGTTCATAAAGAAAAAAGATTCAGTTCACAAAAAAGATATAACCTCTAGGTCTATATGTAACTGAGAACAAACAGATGAAAATCAATAAAAGTGTATAACATTTGAACTCTTTAACAAGCATATGATCAAATGGACTTATATAAAAACTGTCCCTAGGGTCTGCAGAACATATAGTCTTGTCAATACACATAAAAACTTGTAAAAATTAACCATATACTGGATTACAAAATCTCAACATTTTTCAAAAGATGAAATTATTAAAGTATATTATTTGATCATAATGCAATTAAGTTAGAAATCAGTACCTGCTGTATGGCAAAATTTGTAGGATACAACTAATGCCATTCTTAGAGATACATAGATCTCTTTCTGTATGAAGATAGAAGTAAGAAACATCCATTTCAAGAAGTTAGAATAGCAAAGTAAATCCAAAAAAACCAGGAAGATCAGTATAAAACTACAAAACCAACCTGGGCATGGTGGCACAAGCCTGTAATCCCAGCACTCTAGAGGCAGAGGCAGGAGGTTCGCCCCAAGTTCAAGGCCAACCTGAGCTATATAGTGACTTCAAGGCCAGACCGAACTACAAAGCCAGACTCTGTCTCAAAAAACAATAAGAATAATAGTAAGGATTATTTTACAGGTTAATGTAAGTTTATATAGATGTCATTTATGTAATATGCCATTAATATAGTAATATATGTGTATACGTATAATATACACAGCAGAATAGAAAAACAAATTGACTCATGTAAGAGAGCTGGAAATTTACTAGGTATGGCATTGCAGATGAGTGAGGAAAGAGTAGATTATTGAATTTTGCTAGGTCAGATGATTACATGAAAGAAAAATAAAATTGAGTCCCTGATTCACACCTTACACAAACAGCAACTTCAGAAACCCTTGTAAACTGGAGCAAGTATGAAGAGCAAAACTTGTAAAAGAAAATAAAGACTTACCTTCATGACTTGTGGGTAGGAGAGAATTGAATAAATAAAACAAGTACAAACTATAAAGAATTGTATATTTGGCAACATTGAAAGTAAATTCTGTGCTCCCATCCCAAAGAAAACTTATAAAGAAATAAAAATGCTATAGATTGAGATGAGTAATTTGTATGACTTATAATTAATATGTGACTAATATCCACAATATATAATAAACTTTAGCAAATTAGGAAGAAAAGCATAAACCAATATAAAAGTAACTTGTAGATGTTAACATACAAGTCATGGCATTAAAAAAAAAAAATCCCAGTAACTAATGAACATGAAGTCATTAGTGTACATTAAGTCAAGAAGTGTACATTAAACTTGCCATGAGATGTCATTTCATAATCATCAGACTAGCGGAAGTTAGCAGTTTGGCAGTGTCTGTCAAAGTACTTAATGCATACATACACTGATC
>PVJO010023259.1:0-26430 GCA_004026905.1 Hystrix cristata | reverse complement strand
GAGAGAAGTACTAGAAAGAAAGAAGGGGAAAAGCAGAAAGGCAACAGGGGAAAAAGAGGGGAAAGGGAAAATATGGAAAATGATGAATGAACCTGCTGTAAATAGGGAGGGAGGGTGCAGAGGGGAGGGGGGAGGGGGGAGAACCAAGATACATCATGTATAGGTACAGAATTAATGTAATGAATGTGACCATTGTATGTAGAATGTACCAATACATGTTCTTGGTTTAAAATAAAATAAAATAATTTAAAAAAAAAAAGGGTCTTTGAGGTTTGCAGGCTTCTAGCCTCATTCTCTCGGACTAATCCTACTCAACAATACTTAGAATGGAAAGTAGCAGCACCATGGTTACACATATATATTTTTAATCTCTTCAGTTCTAG
Organism: Hystrix cristata; assembly: GCA_004026905.1. Lineage (NCBI taxonomy): Eukaryota > Metazoa > Chordata > Mammalia > Rodentia > Hystricidae > Hystrix > Hystrix cristata. The sequence goes on along the minus strand of PVJO010023259.1, from coordinate 26,047 downwards.
AAAGGCAATCTTTTATGGTTCAGGAGAAATTGGTCCTTACCTGAATAAAAAGTTAACATTTCAGCAAGAAGGCAATGCCGTGTGAGACCTTCTTATGTTAGCCATCATAAAACAAGAGCATGCGTGTCTCACTATAGTGCCATGATTTTAACTCTTTCGGGAAGATACCTAGAAGGGGAATAGCTGGGTTGAATGGAATTTCTATTTCTAGTTTTTTGAGAAACCTTTGTAGTTTTTTCTAACATATTTTACGTTCCCCGAAACAATACACCAGGGTTCCTTTTCCCCACATTGTTGCCAGCAGTTGCTACTTTTTGTGTTCTTGATGAAAGCTATTCTTACTGGAGTAAGATGGAAAATCAGAGTTGTTGTGATTTGTATTTCCCTAATGGCTAAAGATGAACATTTTTTCATGTACTTATGGCCATAGTACTTCTTTTGAGAAAGTATTTATTTAGTTCCTTTGGCCAATCATGATAGATGCATACACATGTTTATAGCAGTGCAATTCACAATCGCTAATCTCAGAAAACAGCTTAGATGACCATCAACAGACAACTGACAAAGAAAATGTGGTATATATACACAATGGACTATTATTCAATGGTAAAGAAGTATAAAATCATGGCATTTGCAGGAATGCGGATGGATCTTGAGACTATATGTTAAGTGAAATAAGGAAGACACAGAAAGTTAAGTATTACATGGTTTCTCTTATTCAAGAAACTGAATGTATAAATGAATTAAAGAGTAAGATAAAGAAGAGATGTTAGGAAGCAGGGAGACAGACTTTTTGGAAGTGGGGAAGGGGATTGAAGGAAAGAGGAAAAGGAAGAAGGGGGAAGGAGGAAAGGGATAAAAATAGGATATACAGATATACAGATAGATATATAGATAGATATAGATATACACAGATGTAGATAGATTGATTGATTAATTGATATATTCAGGGCTGGGGATTTAGCTCAGTGATTAGAGTGCTTGCCTTGCAAGCACAAGGCCCTGAGTTCGATCCCCGGCACCACAAAAAAAAAATATAATAATAAAATAAATAAATAAATTGTCTCTCTCAGGTGTTTGGTCACAGAAACAAAAAGCTGACTAATACAACTGTCATCTTTCTCTGACATACACCTAAACAGGGGCTGAAAATGAATTCAAATGTCTTGTACTGTCTGTATCAAATAAGAGCCTGGACTTCAGGCCCGGAATGGATATATTCACCCAAAACAAATGTAACTATTATGTATCACAAACATATACCAATTTAGAAAGAAAAGAATAGAAGGGCAGTGTCACCCTCCTTTGTCTCCAGGGCCACAGGAAGGAAGTGGAGAGGTCATCGTGTCTTCAAAAGCTTGGTAAGTTCTCTTTTTGCAAGAATGTCAGAACAGAAGCAGCCCTCCTTTGTCTGATTAAATACTCACTTTTCATCTCCAAAGGGGAAACTAGAAATGGATATTATATTTTCTTGCAATGATTTCGTCTTTTATAATAAGTAACCCTTTGCTTACCACAGTATATGTCAAGGAGTGTTTTTTAAATTTTACATGTATAAACTAATTTAATGCTCATAATGTCCCTACAAGGTCAATTTGATTTTATTCCTTTTTACAGATGAGGAAATGACAGCATATGGAGGTTAAGTGACTTGCTGAAGATCATACTGCAAGCTACTCCAATGGAACAAGGATTCAAACCAAGCAGATAACTCTAGGGTCCCTTCTCTTAAAGCTTCCACCTCTCATACTCAGAGGCCCTAAATCTCTAGGTATAAGAAAAGTATAAGTAACTCACTGCCCTTCTGAGACCCTCCCCCCAGGGAAGAAAAGCAAAGCTAAGAGGCAGAGTTTGTCCCCACTGCAGGCAGGAGAAGTATGTCATAAGGGCAGATGGGGTAGATACAGTTGTCCAGCAGCCTACAGGCTCCAAAGGAAACTGGTTTTTGTTGGGCTAGTCCTGAAAGAAGCCATCTCTCTGCTCCCACAGCTCACCCTCAGAGGGGTATCCCCAATGTATGCTGTTTCCCATCAGGCTGCCCTCCCTATGGGACTGCTGAGCTCAGCCCTGGTTGATAGGAGGCACAGTGCAGCACATAGCTCACATTCAGCCTCATTCTCAGCTTTGTCACAGTGTTGGCATCTGTGACATTTGTGCTTAATTGTCAACTTGATTGGTTTGGGAGTGCCCTAGGAGAATACTAAGCACACTTCTGGGTGTGTCTGGGTGGGCATGAAGGTGTGACCTTGGGTTCTAGGTTTGGTCCCTTGCCCCTTCCTCTCTGGCACTGTTCCTCTGCTCTGCTTCCCTGCTGTCATGAAATAAGGAGCTTTGTTCTCCTTCTGCCACGATGTTCCCCCAATAGTAGCCACAACTAACCATAGACTGAACTCTCTGAAACCATGATCCAAATAAACCATTTCCTTCCAAAGTTGTGTATGTTGGGTATTTTTTTTTCAGTAACAGGAAAGTTGACTAATACAGCATCTTAAGCTAAGTGACTGCATTATAATTGTGTGGCTTCAGTTAACTTTAGATTTAAGAGCTCTAGTCTCTGGCTATAGGTGTGATCAAAAGATACAGTGAATACTTAAATAGAACATCTTTCAAACTTATGGCAATAAAATGTACATTGCCATTAAACCCCTTAAAATACTCCCCCTTGCTTTTAACACACTTATCTCATGGTTCTGATACTTTCTAAAGTTATGTATACACCACTTTTTGTATATTTATTTCATATATTTTATCTATTTATTCATCTATCGATGGACACTTGGGTTGCTTCTACCTCTTGAACATGGGGGTGTGATCTAAATTTTTGTGTGTACAAATCACCCATAAAGAGTGCTGCAAGACAGATTATGATTCAAGAAGTCCTGGATAGAAGCTTCCAAATTATGCATTTCTAACAGTCTCCTAAATGATGCCAGTGGTTGTCTGCAGACCAGACTTTGAACAGCACAGGTCTAGACCCAATGAGAGGAGAAAGGAGTTCAGGAATGTTTTAAATCAGTATGGATTTCAAGTTCCCATCACCGAAGGGCAAGGTCCAGGCACAACAGCGAAAGTGTATTTTATACCTTCTCTGTTCTCTCAGTCCCTTTTCTCTGGTGGCTCCATTTCCCTGCCCTCCTGCCCATGCCAGCTACCCCACCTTTGGCAGTTCCACTACAGCTCAGGACTAATGGTTCTAATACAACCATCACTAACCCCTTGAAACTAAACTATCTTCTATGTTACTCTCATGCCAGATCCTCTGACCCCAACCGGGGAAAAAAAAAAAAATCTGGGAATTAATGGATCCCAGAGTTTCTGTGAAAAAGGCTAGATCCTTTCCCCAAATGCCAAGGTATACCACTGGTGTTAGCTGTGATGATTTTTATATGGTACAAGGATACAGAATTAAATAACATCAAATCACATGGTGAGAAAACTGCTCTTTTCAAGTCTGTTTCAACTCTTCAGAAAACGTCAAGGAAAAGTCCCAAACACCCTACAACACTCGCTAATCTCCCTTTTTAGCACAGAGCTCAGGCCTCGGGCTCAGAGCCTTAGGCAAACAGCAGTCTCCAGCCAGAAAGGAAAAGCACTGTTTGGTCTTCATTTGTACGCATTTATTTTTGCACTTACTTTCTATTTGTAGGAAGTGATACTGGTTTTCCATTTCTGGCTCTGATGCCAAGTTGCTTTTTTAAAATAAGTGTACTTAAATTAAAAGTGAGTGATTTAAAACACACACTAAAACAAATAATTGTAGAGAGGCTTAAAGTTGAAAAACTGAGAGAAGGACAGGATCTGGGAATCTTCCTCTCAAGTCTTCACCCCGCACATGTCTTGACATCTTGAAGACCGCATCTTTGCACAAGGATGCCTTGAGGATTCTCCCATGAGGCATCAGGTCAGGGCAGAGCCTACAACCACAGGGAAACACCAGTTCCAACACAGGTGTCCTCAGAGTCTCTTACTTTCTCTTGGTCTCTGAAGCCCAAGGAGTAGAAGGGGACTTTGTTGGCAGATGTTGGACTCTATGGAAATAGACGTGGGCAAAGCAGTGACAAGGATGGTGGATAGATGTGCTTAGCTCCCTAAGTGGTATCCAGGCTTCCCGCATTTTCACTCTTAAACCCTCTCATCTGGAATAATTTGGATGAAAGCAAAGTTTCTACAATTCTCCATACCTTGTTCATCTGACCAATAATTTTTTCCTTGACCTTAAAGACTTCCAAAGGGCATCATTATGGGTAATTGCAAAACCATTATGAAAATCAACTACCTATTTTGAGATGACTCCACATGTTCAGTATAAAAGACACTTATTCTAAAGCTCAGCATTTTCATTCCAATAGGAATCTCTTTTAATGTTGCAAGCAGCATTACAATTTTAAAAGAGAAAAAAAATCCTCGGTAATTAAATGCAAATCACCCAGAGCTCAGAATCCAGGGGCCTGTCTCTAGAGTGCCTAGACTCAGCACTGGGGGAAACAAATAACCTAAAAAAGGAAATAGGATGATGTCCTGCCTCCCTCCCTCCCATCCCTCCTCAGCTAACCGGTGCTCCCCTGGCTCAAAGAAAATGTGGGAGTCAGTGTTTTTTCCCCAGAGTCACCCACTCTGGAGCTGCTTTCTCCAGAGTGTAGGAAGAGCCGGAAGAGATCTGTTCAGACTGCTGCATGGTTTTGCCATCTCTCAAGTCTTGATTTGCTGGCATCTTCACTAGAGCCAGAGCCAGAACAGAGGTAACTGACTTCAAAGGCTGGATCCAAAGGCTACTTTCTCCAGATTGCTTTGGGGACCCTTGTCCTATCAGTTAGAAGGAACTCTGCTTTTCCATGGCATGGACTCAGAACATTCATTCTTATTTCAAACACTGGTACTGAAATGTGCTCATTCAATGAAGTTCTTGAGCACCTGCTACATATGCTGTGTGCTGGGAATTCAAGAGCGAAGAAAGACAATTCTCTGCCCTATACATCTTAGAACTCAGGAGGGCAGGAGATGGTCAAACAATCACAAAGGAAATGTAACATCACAAATTGTGGCAAGCACTATTTGAGTGCTTGAGAAGAACTTACTATCCAAGAATAGTAAGCAGAAGGGCAGGCACAAAGGGCCTGTGACCAGGGAGGAGCAAGGGAGTTGTAAGATGGCCACGATCACTGGTATGGAGAGCAAGGGGGTGGGTGGGTCTTAGCTTTTAAGGCCTAGAGACAAGGCACACTTAAGGATCACTCGCGCCCAATCCTTCTTCTAGCCGTCATTTTTCAGGGGTATTCATGCTCCTTCCCTCCAGAATAAGCCTCTTGCACTCCTAACTCTATCTCTGCTTCGCTCCCTGCAGGGTGCAACTAGCACTGCTGGGGGAGAAATGAAACCAAAAGCTACCACACAAAGAACCTGGTAAGTTAGGTGACTCAGAGCTATCCATTGTCTCAAAGGATTAAAAACTGCAATGAAAGGGAATTGTCTGCTTAATTAAGTTGGCTGAAATTACCAGGAAGCTTTCTGAGTAATGGCAGATGTTGGGGTTCCAAGAAAGATGGTGCCCTGGCTCTAGCCAGAGTCCCAGGGCTCATTTGGGGCTGTGATGTTGCCAGTTCTTCTCCCCTCTGGCCAACACCTCTCAACGCATTACCGTGGATACTAATTATAACCTGGGACCAGAGCCTAATCTCCCAGCAAGGCAGACCTCGGGCTGTCAGCCCACCCAGCCCTGCCTTGGGAATCAGTGAGGGTCTCAGGCTAGAAGAAATCGTAGTGTCCCTTACAGAACTTCAAGTCTCCTGCTGGAAAAACAACTCCACTCTGGGGAGGAACTGTGCTGATGTCATTTGGGGGACATTGTGGTAGGTTTGGGGGAACCCATTCAAAGTTTAGCCCGGTCTTAATTAATTTCCAGGACATCAAACCACTTCCATCAAACCACTTTTCATGCAAAGGTAACAAAACTGACAATGTAGTGGGAATCTTAAAGATGAGAATAACAGCACTTAGTATTTACGGAGTAGTGAGTATGTTTTTAGCACTGGGAGGGTATTTTATTCACTTAATCAGCTCATCCAGTTATCATGGGAACTCCTTGATATTATCACTGATTTTTTTTAATTGAGGATACAAAGGCTCGGAGAAGTTAAGTCACTGATCTGAGGTCACACAGATAGTAAGCAGCAGAACTGGGATTCAAATTGAGGTCTCTCCAGAATCAAAGACTGCTCTTCTCACTCCTTCCCCTCTGTCGTAGATCAGTATTTCACTGGAGTGCTCTTTCCCCGAGACGCTTGCCCCACCCACAGAGTGGACATGAAGGTGCTGCATCACTCAACAAGCATTTATGACCTACTCTGTACTACAACCTGGGAGGAAAAGGCTGGATGATTCTGGACATTAAGAAGCTATTATGTAGCAAAGTGTTTTATATCCTCCACAGGGAGACCTGCTCTCACCCACGAGGGGCAGATTCTACCACAACAGCAGCAACCTTTGTCTCAGGATGGAGAATCTGAAGGCAGGAGAATGCACATCTATCCAAAGGCATCCATTAGTCATGGCGGCACTGAGACCCATGCCATTAAGCTGACGATGCTTCATGGCCTCTGAATCACCAGTGCTGGGGACAGGGGTGGGGCAATCCTTGCACAAGTCCCTAATATGATTTGCAGATATTTTGTAGAGCAGAAAATACCTGAGTCCCTGAAGGGCAGTGATCAATCATTTCAGCCATCCTTTGTGAGCCCAGAATAGACACAAGGAGAATCACAGCTGTACAGAATGCCAGCAGTCAAGGGTATTCACCAGCCTCCAAACTACAGCTTCTCCTAGAAGCTCTGTGGCTGGGGCTTGAGTCTGCGGAATACAAAGATCCTTGGACTGGCCGAGGTGGCTGAAAGAATGCCTGCCGACCGATGGGGACATTGCCAGAAGTCCTAAAACCTCACAGAGTCTGCGGGACAAGAGAAGCCATATACATCCAGGTCAGGCTCCGCACAACACATGCTGAAGCTCCCAATGCACGTTTATTCTTCCCGATGGCCCCCAGTGACAGAGAACTTGAAACATAGTCAATCAACTCACTGTTCTTTGTTATTTACTTCCTAGAGGTCCCATTCTTCCTTTAAATTCTAGAGCAACATGAAATATATCTGCTCCATGGTAAACATGGAAACCTTCCAAACAATTGTATGTAGCAGTTTATCGACTCCCCTTCCCTTCCCATCTTTTCCCACTCTCAGACACGCACTTATCCTTCCACTGAGACTATAGCTTTCCCGATACAAACGGGTTTGAAGAAACTATTGGATGTATTCATTCCTGCTTGTATATGTTTGTTCGTTTCACAGATATGTCCAAAATCTAGAGCCTGAGAGAGGGGCTGAGTGATCCTTCCTTTCCAGTGAGTATCAAGGCTTCAGCCACAGCCCTGAGTCCTTCTCATCCTCTTCTCTCTTCCTGGCTGACCTTATGCATCTCCAAAGCTGAAGGCTCCCCAGGGCTCTGGACTGCTTCCCAGGGGGTGACCTGAGGGCTCCTGAAACTCCACACGTCCAAGACAACCCTCATTGCTGCCCCTCCCCACGCACGGCACCACCGTCCTCCCAGACACCCAGGCCACAGCTCCAGGACTCGTGCTGCTGCCTCTGTCATACCCCACACCCTGTCACCCTGTCCCTCCACTCCCAGGGACTGCTCATACCCACCCATGCTTCTTTTCTCCTCAACCAGGTCCCTGTAATCTCTCACCTGGACAAGTCAATGACATTTTGACCTTTTTTTCCTTCCTCCATGGTTGCACCTTACCGTTCATTTCCCTTGCTTAACAACTGAAGAGGTCTTCTAGAAAACAAAAGGCTGACCGTGTCTGTCTCTTGCTTTAAAAACAAAAACAAAAACAAACAAACAAACAAAAAAAAACACCTTTGTCCTATAGTTGCCTGCTTAGCCCTGCATGGCCCAGTCTCTTTCTACACCACAGATATAAACCCACTCCTCTATTCCTACTCTCTGATATTGAGTAGATAATCATTTTGGTCTTCTTTTCGTTCTTTAAAGAGCCACCATACTGCCAACCACAGGGCCCTTGCACATGCTGGAATTCCCTGCTCTCCTACAATCTCTCATCCAAGCTACATCTTCCCCTTGCCAACTCCTTGTGAATTACCCTGGTGATACACTTCCAATACCACTGCCTTAGAGAAGTCAACCTCAAGCACCACCCCACACCCCGAGGTTCCCTGTACTTCCTCCTTATTGTTGTTATGACAATTATAATTAATAATTGTTTGGTGGTTCCTTCCTATAAGGCTTTAAGTTCAGTGAAGGCTGAGACCATGTGTTCTACATTCTTACAAGTTCCTGATAGTTCACCCTTTGTGCTTTGTTAAGTGGGTAATCCATAAATAGATGAATCGGAATACCAAGTCAGAAAATACATGACAGAGATATCCAAGAAAATAGGTGTTACTGGATTGCATCAAAAATGGTTCTGCTGGAATACAGAGACTGGATAAGAAATTCAAGTTCAAGTGTTTTTTGGGGGGTTTTTTTTGGTTTTTTTTTTTTGGTCCCAGGGATTGAACTCAGGGTCTTGTGCTTGCTAAGCAAGCACTCTAACCACTGACCTAAATCCCCAGCCTCAAGTGTTTCTTTTTAACCAGATTATGCATAGACACAATCTTGCTTTGTGATTCAGACATGGCAGCAACTATTTATGTTTCGACTGTAGGTTCCCAAGTGACTCTCACCAGATATATTTCTTTTTCATGGTTCCTAAAGAAATTCTCCTTTCCCTCCTTTCCCAACCCTCAAAAGCAACAAGGGTAGGAGGAAATGGGTCAGAAGCAAGACAGAAGAAGAGGGCCAGTGGGAAGATGAGAGCCACAAGATGATGTCTGTCTGTGGTTTTGTTGTTGGATTTGTGTTTTCTGTTCTTCTGCCAGGAGACTAGAATAAAATTATGGTGCATGCATTTATCATTCCAGATCTCTATTAATGAGAGTCCACTTTTTTGCTGTTTTGTTTACTGATGTAACCCCCACCTCAAACAGTAGTAGACACTCAGTAAACACTTGCTCAATGAATAATTGAAGATGTAAGTGTGCATAAAGATGGGAACAAGGCTTTTAAAAACTGTATACCCCCGGTGCCTGACAGAGAACCCTCAATATCATTAAAGCCAAATAAATTCTACTGGAACAAATGACTTAATGAAGCAAGTAAGTAATCAATATGTAAGTTACATTAATTTCATCTGCCACTTGCTTTCCCTTTGATTAGCTTTTTAAACATCCTTTTCTATAGGGAGCTTACATGAACAAGATTTTACCTAGTCTTGGACAGAGTGGTGTTCCCTGTATATATAGTTATTTTTTCCAATTACAAGACAATGGCAAGCTCCTACCCTGAATGCTCTCTCTCCAGAGGAAAAGTGCAAGAAATACTTGAAACCAAAAACATGCAACAGATCAGAGTTCCATGTCCCCAATGAGCTCATAGTGCATGAGGAAGATTGATGGGAAAACCAAAATTAAATAACTGAAACAACAAAGTGCAATAAAGGAGATAACAGGTAGGTACCAAGCGTCACAAGATCACAGTGGAAGCATAAGACAATAGAAGTCTGCAGTTAACATTTAATTAGTTGCCAAAAAAATTCTTGGATTTCTTTGCTAGCATGAAAACAAGGCTGCTCTGGGGCCAGGGCTGAGTCTTTCAATGTGGTCCTGGAGGAGCCAGGGTTTGCCTTCAGGCTTCCTGAGTAACAGAAACCCAGAGGAGGCACATAGCAAAAGCAAGAAGGCTCCGAAGCCCTGACCAGAGGCTGAAGCAGTTTCCTCCTGGCAGTACTGAGCTGGGGCCCTTAAGGCTGAAGTACCCTCAGCAGGTAAAGCCTTGCCCTTGCAAGAAGCTGCCTAAAACCTCCAAGGTCAACAGTCTGTACCAGGTCTTTCTGCATACGGAGGGTACAGTCAGGTGAGAGCCAAAAGGGCTTTGGGCTTGCGGGTCTTCCTAGGCTTGGGTAGTAAGACCGGCTGACTTGGCATGAACAGAGGTCTTAAAAATAAATGGATATAAGGAAACCATGGGAAAAAATCACAGTGCATAGGAAATGCGTATGAAACAAGCCATGTGACAGAGCTCTTGGTAGCTGTTACAAAATAAGTAATTTTAATAACATAGGAATACCTTATGGCACTGTAAATAAATAAAGCAAAATAAATTTATGCTCATACACACATACACACACACACACACACACACACACACGTACTCATCCTTCTGTAGCTCTGAGGGATTGATTCCAGGGCCCCTGGCAGATACCAAAATCTGTCCCTCTAGTCCCTTGTAATAAAATGGCACAGTATTTGTATATTATGTACATATATCCTTCCATATACTTGAAATTGTTTCTAGATTACTTATAATACCTAACATAACTTAAATGCTATGTAAATAGTTGTGATGCTATATTGTTTGGGGAATAATGACAAGATTAAAAAACCTGTGCATAGGGGCTGGGGATTTAGCTCAGTGGTTAGAGTGTTTGGCTAGCAAGCTCAAAGCCCTGAGTTCAATCCCTGGCACACAAAAAAAACCTGTACATGCATTTTTTTCTGAATATTTTTGATCTGTGGTTTGATTGAATTGTGGGTGCAGAATCCATAGGCATGGCAGGCCAAATATATATATTTATATGTGGGCGCATGTACTCCTAAGCACTCTGGAAACATGAATAAACCAAGGCAGGCATATATCTCCACCTGAAATGAATATTCTAAGGAAAGAAATCAGTGGAAGAAGTTTTTGTGTTTGGGGTGTATATTTTCAAAACATTCTTTTATTCCTACTCAATGTTTTTTAATTTAAAATAAGAAAAAGTCTCCCAAACCCACCATTTTAGCACAACCACACTCACTGTACCATCATACACAAGATAGTTTACTGAATATTTTTCCATGGCTGGTAACTTGAGGACTGACAGAATAACTCATTCTCTGAATCCCTGGTACCTGGCAGCAGCCTGACACCTAGAAGGCCTTCAAATGATGTTTGTTGAATGACTGAATGAGGATGCACATGAGGAAACATGATTGTTTTAATAAAGTAAAATAGCATTCATGAAATACCAGGAAGTCAGCTCCTTTATTTCCACAGAAAGGGGGATGAGGCAGGATCTCAACATACCTTTGAGAGGGGCAATGCACGAGGGGAGTGGGACATGAAGCAGGCAATGGGGACACATGAGGGAGAGAAGGGAGCTGGGAAAGCCGAGCTGAGTCAGGAGGGGAAGCCTGTGTGTTAACTCAGCCTCATAAGAGCCCTTGGGGCAGACACTGCTGACACCTCCATTCTCAGGGAAAGAAACTGAGACGAGGTGGGCCTAAGCACACAGTGTTCACAAGTGCATGTGTAGAGATCTGAACATGGCTCAGCTGGCGCTGAATCCAGAAGAAGCTACTTCTAAGGACACTGAAACTAGAGAGAATATGGGGTGGGTGCTGGGGATGGTGGCCAGGTTCCCCTAAGGAAGGAATGTTGAGCCAAGCATGTACACCTCAACCTGAAGCACACAGAGGAAGTTCCTTCTGCAAAGGACGAGCCAGTGGGAGACCTCAGCATGGTCCACGACACTGTGTATATCTGCCACTTCACCACCAGACAGCAGGAGATGTCAACAGGAGGCAGAGGAGCAATGCAGGGTAGATCCAACTCCACCAAAGGAGCCCACAGGGCAAAAACAGCAGCAGCAGCCCCAGAGGACAAAGTACACACAACCTCTTTCCTCTGGTAGCAAAACTGCCATGAGCCAACTTCAAATTCGCAGCAGGCCTTTGCCTGGGGAGCACTTACAGCTGGGTCTGTTCTTTCTCTCTATCAGAATTCTGGAGCCTTTGAATAAATGCCCACGTTCCTGCCAGGCCTGGTTAGCAAACAGCACAGTCCCTTGTCTGGAATTTGCAAACCACAGCTGAAGGGAGGTAGACAAACTCCCGTGAATGAGAACTAATGCTCTGCTGGGCTGGCAAGATCCCGTCAGTCCCGACTGTCCCAGTGGACCCGGAGCCAGGAGATCCCAAGAGGAAAAGGGGCAGCTCACCTGAGACAAGCCGGTGCCAGCTGGGACAGCCCTGGCCAGGCATGGAGACTAATGCTTTTCCTGCTGAGCTTCGGGACACTGAAGTCACAGTCTTGTGTTGAACAAATAACAAGAAGAATCCATTTCACAAGTATTTTTGAGAACCTCACAATTGAGCGTTCGGATGGAGATGGTGGGATACAGAGCATTCAAAGTGACTGCTGGATGACGCTTCCCTTTTGGTTCGGGCTGATGCTCTGGGGAGTTCCCCGTATGCAGCGGGCAGACACTGGGGGACATGTTTCTCATGCCTGTCTCATCTAACTCTCCCATAAACCCAGGGTAGGCACTCTTCTCACCAGATCATCTTACACAAGAGTAAACGGAGACTCAGAGACGTTAAGTAATTATCTCTAGGGTCACACTGCTGGCTCCTAGCAGAGCTAGAACTCAAACCCCAGGCCTCTGGATCACAGAGTCAAAAATCTTAGCTGCCAGGCTACATAGCCTTCATCTCAGAAGAAGTGAGAACTCTGTGGCTTGTCCCAGGAGTTACATGAAAGCCCCAAACCATGCTAAGAAGTTGCATATTCTGCATGCTCAGCCGGGCTCCCTCAGTCAAAAGCTCCTAGCAGCAATGAATCAATGATTCCATGCCCTTTATGTCAAAATCATGAATGAACAGGGTACGTATCAGGACTTCCAAAAATGTTTTCCACAGAACTTTATTCTGCAAGAGCAAAAAAAAAAAAAAAGAAGCTTCTATTTTTTAAGCTGTTACTATGTATCAGGCAACATGCTGAATATATATTCAATTTTATCTTTCAGTGATAAGCACAATTTTATTCCCATTTTACTGAGGCTGAATGAAGTTGACTAACTTGTTCAAGGTCATTCCTCTAGTGAATGGTGGAGTCAGGATTGAAATTTAGATTGCTAAACTCTAGTGCTTACTCAATTAACCACTATAAATACTGTTTCTCCGCTACATTTAGAAGCTGCTGTACGTGTCGTTCTTGGAAATTCATCACGCACAGTAACATGTTGGGTAGACTTAGTCTCCAATATCTGCAAATGATAGAGCAGCAAAAAGGCATGTAGCAAATAATGAGCAATTAAAAAGTAACTACATATGGAGCTGAGAAATAAAATAAATAATGGGAGGGGAGAGAAGAGAAAGGGGAAGCCACTATAATAGTCAGAAAACACTCTCTAAGAAGACATTTAGGCTACAACTAACTGAAAAATAATAAAGAACATCAATGAAACTGAAAGCTGACTCTGAAAAAATATCAATGAAAATTAATAAATCTAGACTGAAAAAGAAAAAAGTGAGTGACGGTAATATCACAAGTAAAGTTGAAGGTATCGCTGCAGATATCTCAGAAAACAAAAAGAAAATAAAAGAATATTACAAACCCTTTTATGCCTAGAAACCGGGATGAAATAAAAAAATTCCTGGAAAGACACTAATTGCCAAAGCTCTTCCAAGAAGAAGGAGGAAACCTCAGCAGCCCTATGTCACAGGTAAAGAAATTGAGCTTATAATTTAAAATCTACCCACAAAGAGAACTTCAAGCCAAGATGCCTTCTTTGATGAATTCTATCAAACATTTCAAGAAAAAAGAAACAATCCTACACAAATAATTTTAGAAACTAGAAGAAGAGGAAATACTTAACTTATTAAATGAGATTAGCTTTACCCTGAATCCAAAACTATTGTAAGAAAATACAGGCTGACATCCTTCATGAATACAGATGCAAAAATGTCCCACAAAATATTAGCAGAGCACATCTAAAAGCATACCAGAAAGCAACACATCATAGGCCACAGCAGAGCGAGGGGAAGAAAGCTCTGGGCAAAAGGGGCAGCTAGTGCCAAGGCTGCAAGGTGGTGAATGGGAAAAGGTAAATGTGGACCATTTGCACAGCATCAGCGAGGAGGGCAAAGGTGAGACTGGAGAAGGAACAAGAACTGGATCACACGGGGCCTCAAGAAGCTGAAGAATGGCTTGGATTTGAATATAAATTCAGATGGAATTTATACAGTGTTTACCTGGGGAATGTCACGAGTCAGGTGGTGTTTAACTATATCTTTTTAATATGGCATGCAAGTCATAGGAGGAAAAAGGGAGATCATCTAGCCAGAAAGCTGTTGGAGTGACCCAGAGGAATGACACCGGTGACCGGACCGGGTGCTGCAGTGAGGAGGGCAGAGCTGGACGAGTCAGGGATGGCTGGGTGACAAGACCCACAGGACCTTCTGTCAGACCAGTATGAGGTAAGGAGAACTCGTGTAGCAGGGTCCTGATAAGTGGTCCTGAGTCCTGCTCTGTGTCCCTCCTGGGGACACTTGGTCCTTAAAGAACCCCCTGTGCTCCTTCCTTTCCACCACGCAGTGCAAACGAGCTCAGTGGCCTTGGAAGCCACACACTGAAAGCGGAAGAGCCAGAAGATGGGAGAAGCCTGAGCTCCTGAATTGTTGCCTGTCAAAGAGCCACCCTGACATGAATGAAAAATAGATTTTTATTAGTTTATATGAAATATATATATGTTTGTTTGTTTGTTGGTGCTAGGGATTGAACCCAGGGCCTTCACGCTAAATTACATCTCCAGCCTTTTTAATTATTTTTGCTTTTGAGACAGGGTCTCACTAAGTTGCTAAGTTGTTCAAACTGGGTTTGAAGTTGTGGTCCTCCTGCTTCAGCCTCCCAAAGTGCTGTGATTATAGGCATGCGCCACCATGCCCAGTAAGGATATATATGTTAAAGTGACTATTCTTAACATAATTGAGAGAAATTTTTTTTAAAAACTGTTTTTTTGGGTTGACCAATTCTGTGGAGCTAGGAATATTCTCACTTCAGCTGTTGAAAGAATTTATTGAAATTAGTTCAGAGCCTCTCAAGAGATTCCTCCAATTCCACTTTTAAAAAGAATAATGCTGAGAAAGCAATGCTAAATGTAAAGATTTATGCACAGATATATGTTACTACAGTGTTGTTTATATTAATAAAAGTTTCCATGAAAATGACCAAAATATCCAGCATTGGATAAGCAATTAAATAAGCCCAACCATGATATGACTTTATGTGGTCATTAAAATGATGTTTGCAGAGAAGTTGATGGTAAGTGAAAAAGCAGGCATAAAATGCATGTATGAATTATGTTCAACTATGGACACACATTAACACGTTTTATGTTTGTATAGATACGCACACAAATACATACACGCACACATCTCCTGGTGCACACTCATACGTGTAGAAGGAAACAGACATGGAAATGCCACTATGCTTAATGTGTACCAGAGTTATTTATAATTTTAAACTGTATGTCATATATACCAGAAAAATTGGCATGTAACACTCTTGGGATCAGACAAAAACAAAATAAACACAATGAACTTTCTAAAAAATGTTTAAGATCACCTCATGACTCTGGGGAACAAAACATTGAAGAACGTCTTTAGAAGTTGGAAAAATAGCTCAGTCCTTCATAAACAGGACTTAACAATGCCCTTGTGCTCTGCAGTGCTAATGCTGGGACATGCTCCTGGGAAAGCCCCATAGGAGAACCTGCTTGGAGCTCGAGACAGAGTTGAGGGGTTATTTTCCATCTACCCAAGAAGGAATGTGTGCACACAGCCAGGAGGCCTCCAGACTGCAAGATTCCAGCCTGGATGAAATGAACCAAATCAAGCAAAGCAGAGAGCGGATGCGATAGGCCAGCCGCCCACAGAGGAACGGTAACCTTTGCAAAGCCAATTGTGTAAACAAACATATGCAAGAGGAGGAAGACAGATCCTCTGTGTCCCCAGGAGCCCCCAGGCACCAACCCCATCGATCCCGGCATGTGCACAGCAAGTTTGTTTTGGGGAGCTAAGAACACTGCCCACGCCACCAAAGTAAGAGTGACTTCCGCAAATGATGATACACTCATTGATTTCTCTGACAAGTATTTCCTAAGACAGAAGACAAACAAAACTGAAGCCCTGTGCTCAAAAAAATACACAGTAATCTAATAACCAAGGACCAAAATTAAAGTGTCCCCTCTGAGCTGAGTACGAGCAATGTTGTCAAAATGAATTCATGCCTGCTTTGGTGGGCCGAAGTGAAGCCCCTAGTGTACCAGGCCTGCACAGTGTTTTTTTCAAAAGTTGTTTAAATCTTTTTTTGATATATAAAAGTGAGGTTATTTCACTTATAAATCCCAATTTCCAGTTTTTTCCCTGAAAAAGTTGGACTCACTGGACCCACACTCCTGTATAGCATAGATGTGTGGCCTCTTCCCACACACTCACAATTCTTGTCTGGTTCATTGTTCTGAGTTGCAGTTCCTGCTGTGTGTTCCCTCACTGCTTACAATACGGTGTTCCTGTTGGAACTGCATGTAAAGTAAGAGTAACCAAGCCCTGAGCGACAGTCAAGGGTGTTCTCCTTTGAATGAAGTATATGGACTTTGCAACTGCTGCTTCGGATGATTTAAATTGTTTGTTGTTATTGTTCTTGTTGCTGCTGCTGCTACTGTTGCTATTGCTGTTGCTCCAGCTTACTCTGTGATTTCCTTATAGATGGAAAGTGCTGAATAACTTGCCAAACGCTTCTGAAGTTCCTCTTTAAAGCTACTAGTCTCACTGTTTCGTATGTTTTCATTTCCAGACTGTAGGAGAGACGCTGAAATTGGCCCCATAGAGCTGGCATTTCTCCTTGTCATCCCATCCCCTCCTTGTCATTAATGCTGGAAACCTTACCTTGAGGAAGATAAGCTGAGAGTCCTTCCGTGTGCACACCTGAACCATCATACCTGACTCACCAAGCCAGGCTGCTGGGTGCACATTCTACTCGTCAGAGCCTTGAGCACCCACACTAGCAGCACCTGGGTCTTACTATGCTGCAGATGGATCCACCACAACCCAGGGACTCCTGGACCTGACTAGCTTCTGCAACAAGGTCTTTAGGCTGAAAGCATTTTGAGGGGTGTGCCGGGGATCAAAGTCAGGGCCTTGCACTTGCTAGGCATACGCTCTACCACTGAGCTGAATCCCCAACCCCTCGAAAGCATTTTTGTATAAGAGTTGGGGGCAGGAAGAGCAGGAACACAGTTTCCCAGAATTATCCATTATTTCATGTCCCAAGCAAATACTGGGGCTGGGGAATGTGAGCATAATTACTCAGGACTGTTTTTCTTTTTCTCAGAAGGACTGTTAATGGAAACACAGAGGCTTAAGAAAAAGGAAGAAGAGAAAAATAGTGTAGATTGTTTTATCTAGACCAAATCCTGAAGCTAGAAGTTAGGGGTGCCAGGGTGCAGCTGGGAGCAATCATAGGAAATATAGTGTGGAGCAGGAAAGTAAGACAGGAAGGGAAACAAGCCAGGAATATGTATATTAAGGGTAAGGCTACTGTCGGGGACAACGAGGGCTGAAATCCACCAGGGCTCTCTCACACTGTACAGCACACCTCGGGGTTGTTTCAGCAAGCTGCAAGGAAGACGAGATGTTTATGTCCTTCATGGTTGAGGGTGGCTCCAGGGTACATTTATTCCCTGCCACTTCTGATATGCCATATGCGGGAACCAAGCACAATCCAATGGCCAGAGAAAGCCTTTAGGCAGGGAGATAGCTGTGCATGAGAGGAAAAGCCATCACAGCCTTGGGAATGGTCCATTCAAACCTCAGGTGACCGTCAAGGTAGACCAAGAGGACATAGCAAGGCATCAGCAACACTGCCAAAGGAGACATTCTGGTTCACTTAACTGGAAAAAGTAAAGCTTACTTCATGTGCAGCTGAATTCAGGGTTCAAAATTTGTCATTGGGATTTAGCTTTCCTCCTTGCTCTTCTGCTGCCTTCTAGTCAGCTCCAGTTGCTGCTTCCAAGTGGAAACAAGATGGTGACAGCAACTTTGTCCCCTACATCTTGTCAGATTCACTTTTAATAGGAAATACCTGGTCCTTTTCCCCAAGAGCTCTTATCGGTAGAAACACATACTAAAAAATATAGAGATGAAATGATGTGATGTTGGGAATTTGCTCCAAAATAATCCACTTGATTGTCCATGAGTTGATAATGCTCAGGCTGGATGATGGGTATGTGGAGGTCACCTCTGTTTATTATTATATTGTGTATGTTAGAAATTTTCATAATAAAAAGTTAAAGATGAAACAATAGTTTTTCTCACTCATGTTTGAGCTAAAGTCTCACTCCATCTCACCAGCTTTTCTTGGTCCAACTAACTTTCCCTGAATTATTCACTGAGATCAGGGGGATGTAATGACCCCAGTGCCCCAGACCTGAACTATGTCTTCTACTGCAGCTCAGTACCCATAAGAAACTCGGGGCCACAGCTTGGGAGGGGGTTCGTAACAGGGATTAATCACGTATAACTAACAGAAGAATGTTAATGAATATTATGTGCAAAACTACACCGCTCCAGCCTGCAAGAAGACTGGAAAAACACTGGACATGGGATATCAATGCTCATCCAGGTTCCCTTGCTGTGTCTTAGTAGCAGCATTCCAATTCTTCCTTAAAGAACTGACCCTTCTTGCCTTTCCATCCCTGCAGATGGGGCACCTCTTGTTCTAGCAATGCCATGTGACCCACCGATGAGAGGCAAGCCATGGTGATTGGTGCACAGATGGGCACATGACACTGGGCTGACCAATGACACACGATCCTGGGATCTTCTCAGGACCCCTCTTCCCACCACAAAGGTGGCCAAGCTTAAGAGTGAATGTGTCCCTGCGGGTGCCATCTTTTTTTTTTTTTTCTTTTTTTTGAGACAGGGTCTCGTTGTGTAATTCAGGCTGGCCTTCAACTCACTATGTAGCCCCAGCAGGCCTTGAACTTGCAGGAATTCTCCTGCCTCAGCCTTTGGAGTGCTGAGATTATAGGCATGCACCACCACACCCAGCTGCTGGTGCCATCTTTGTCATCACTTGATACAAAGTCTGCCAGAGAATAAGCCTGACAAAGAAAGAAGTAGAGCCAACAAATGAAGAGAAATAGGTTCCTGGTGACATTGGCAAGCACTTGTACTCAGCCTTGCTGGAAGCCAAATATCATGTAGCTTTTTAGTTATCTGATTAGATAAATTTTCCTACTTGGCTTGAGGTTCTCTGAGTTAGATGTCTGTCGCTTATATCTCTGGCTAAAAATAGAGAACTCTAGTCACCTTCAATGTAACAACTAGAGCTTGTCCCACCCTGATACCTATGACATCAACGCCGAGCAGGGTACAGCTCTGCGGGTGTATGTGTTGCCATTTCCTGTTTAACCAGGAAAACCCTCCCTAAGTACAAGATTCCCATGGTGTGAATAATTTTCTCATCCACTCACCCACTCTGCAAACATTTACATGCCTAACCCTGTGCACAATACTTGGGCTACAGAAATTTCCTACCTTCCAGTCCTAGTAGAGAAAGAAGAGATGCAAAGAGTAGACAGACTGGATCATTTTCACAGCCTGTTTTATTCAGCTTTTCCTTGTGGGGACAAAATACCTGATATATACAACCTAAAGGAGGAGAGATTTTTTTGGCTCATGGTTTCAGATATTTCAGTCCATGGTTAACTGGCTGCAAGGCAGAAACATTATGTAAAAAGGGAATGGCAGAGGAAAGTTGCTCAACTCCTGGCATTCAGAAAGCAGGGAGCAGGGAACGAGCCAGAGAGGACGGAATGAGGTACCAGATTGAGTCCACATTCCTGTGACTCACCCAGATATACCCAGAAGCGAGCTTTACTAATCTAGTCATCTCTCAAGCCAATCAAGTGAACAATGAAGATTAACCATCAAACTGTGCATAGAAGAATACTCTATGCAAACCAAGATGCACCATGTATAGGTACAGAATAAATGTAATGAATGTGACCAATGTATGCAGAATGTACCAATACATGTTCTTGGTTCAAAATAAATAAATTAATTAATTAAAAAAAAAAAAGAATACTCTATGCAAAACTCTGCCCACCATGAAGAAAGTGCTTCACATAACCGGGATCCTGATCATGCATTTTCACGGGCCAATAGTCTCACAAAGTTTGAGCCAAGATGCACAATTTAATATTGATTTATTCCACTTGATTGGAACCCATAATGAGTCTAATTTTCACCCAAGGGAGATGCGCATGAACAAGTCACAGCTAGGCAGGGATTTAAAAAAAAAAAAAAAGAAAGGCACGCTTTCTCTTTACTCTTTCTTCTGCTCATTGGAGACAGAGGGCAGTGAGATCTTTGGGGACTGGAAGAGCTACAACATGACAGAAGTCTGGGTCTCTGAATCGCTTCATGGAGGAAAGCTGTTCACTAACCAGGAATACCATTACAGGAGTAGGGCACACATTTTCTATTAAACCACTGACATCTGGGGGGTTACTGGCTACAGCATCCATCATTACCTTAATACACTATGAATTAGTATGTGCTTTACCCATTCTATTCAAGCATACATATTTGCTGTTCTTCCAGGAGGAAGAAATTTTCCAGCTTTACTTGCTAGGCTGTTGTGTGCATAATATTTTCCAGGAATCTGTTGATTCATACAGGTCAGGAACGGTGCCTGTGCAAACTCTGTAGCTTCCACAACATTGCATAAATAGTGGATTCAAACAAAAAGCTTGTTCAAGGAAATGGATCTCTTTTTTTCCTTGACCCAGTGGTTCTCAGTAGAAAGAGATTTTACCCCCAGAAAACATTAAACTAGGTCTGGAGACATTTTGGTTGTCACAAAAAAGGATGACTATTGGCCTCTAGTAGGAAGCGGCCAATCCTACACTGCACAGGGCAGTCCCCATGAAAAACAAATCTTTTGCCCAAAACATGAATAGAGCTGCAGTTGAAAAACCCAGATCTAATTGAAGATTTCTACCTCAACTTGAACAATTTATCATTCTCTCATGTTCTCAGCTCTCTTCCTCTTATTGAACTCTGCTCTATTCTAAAGCCAACAAGAACTTTTTCACAGCTTCTTAACACATGAAATAACTTTCTGAATGTATCTTAGAATTCTATCTCTTTATTAGAATTATTTCTACTTTTTTCACTAAGTAAAAGGAGGGACGTGAATGTGTCTGTGATGAGTGCTTATGCATATGTGCATGCCTTCACATATATGTGTGTGTGTGCACATGCTCACGTGTGTGTGTGTCTGTGTGTCTGTGTGTGTAGTGAGCAGACCATAATGGATCTCCCCACTGGAATGCATACAGTATTTCTCTCTTTCTGTCTTCCTCTTTTTGTGCTGGTGTTTTTGGGTTACCTAAAGTTAGTCCTGGTTAGCTCGAGAATAAACTATCTTTGTAAGGGTACATGCAAATCGCCTCTGGAAAGCCTTCATATTCTCCTTGCCACGTCATGATCTCTCACCTGCCTCCCTCTGGGGTCTTCACCTCACATCCCTACCCCACAGGCTTCCCCTGATCATTCCTAACTTCTGCTCATCCTGGCATCTCTTCTGCTTCTACACCACAAAGGTACCTAAAAGATCCTATCAATGTCTAATATCTAATTACAAAGCATCACATTGAAGCTCATCTCTTCGAACCTTGCCACAAAGTCATCAGAGAGTCTGGTGATTGGATGTACTTTAATCAGTCCAGTATCCCTGGTCATATCACCCATGCACAGAAAGAAGGGTCCATGAGCATGGCGATTATGCTGTGGACATCCTAGTACACTGTCTTGCACTCACTTCTACTCGCCACCCCTGAGTAGTGTCAACCATAGATGGAGTGAAGTGATCTTTTAGCAGGCTTACTCCACGTCCAGGACCCAACAGGTCACCTAATCATTTGCCACCTAACCATTGGCTTGTGCATGTGGAAACACTGGAAGAAGGACACCCTCTGTTTGAAAACACCTTTTTAAAAGAGCCTAAGTCTTGATCCCCCCGCTCAGACATTGTTAATGGGGAAGGAGTTGGGCCTCTTTAGAAAAGCAGTCAGCTTACCCCATAGGCAGCTACCTCCTCTGAAATCATTTTGCAAATACAGTGACCTGCAGGGCCCACATAGCCTCTTCTGGATCCTTGTGACCATGGAAATAGGGATTTCCCAGAACCTCAGGAACACAAAGACGCATACTCACCACCCATTTCCATAACAGCAAGGCAAGAAGCTCCCAATACACACAAAGAAACTGGCTGGACACAGCTGCCCCTAGTGAATTTCCAGGCCGTTCTGCCCTCTCTTCCTTCGTGGTCCAGGAACATGGGGATTTCTCTAATCTATGCCTCATAGCAAAGCACACAGATAGTCATGAAGAGAAAATTGCTCTCCATGGCAAAAGAGGGCAAGCGAATTCTAAAACTTTTGACACTTTAATACAGATCTGACCCTGGCTAATCTTACTCAGTATGAAAGAATTCAAATAATGAAAACGCTATTTTTAAAGACACGATCTGCTTAAAATCTCATAGAGCCCTGAAAACAAGAGGGAAACAGGAAATGTGGTTTAATTAAATAAGTCAGAGGATGCACATAGACGGTGGTTGAAAACTTTTTCACAAAGCTTCTATGTCAGGTAAGCTTTGCTCACCCCGCAGTATGGGTCCTGCTGGGGTTTATTCAATGCCCTTTCTTTCTTGCCATTTCCAGCTGAGAAACTAGTAACCTATGAACAAATATGTAATTTTTCCAGCTGCACCCATACTCAGGAGGTCCGGCAGCAAAAGT
Source organism: Hystrix cristata (assembly GCA_004026905.1). Taxonomy (NCBI): domain Eukaryota; kingdom Metazoa; phylum Chordata; class Mammalia; order Rodentia; family Hystricidae; genus Hystrix; species Hystrix cristata. The sequence continues at coordinate 3,303 of PVJO010023259.1, read as the reverse complement.
CCCTCCTAAATGTGGCCCTGAGTCAGAATGCATGATGCACCTTCTGCAGCCAGAGCCAAAACACTTGGGAAAAAACCTTGGCACCAGGCAAAAATGCCCTTTTTTAGCATCAGTTGTCCCCTTTTGCAGTTCGGTAAAGCTGGAAGAGTTTTAATCCAACTGAAATCTCTTTCAGGAGGCTGTTGGTAAGGAAGCTACAAAGAGTGGAGGTAGGGGGGCCATGGCAAAGTGAGGGACTTTGCATCAGGTTAGGCTATTCAGAACGAGCTATTTTCTCCCAAATCCTGTAATTGCCTGGAGCATGTGATCGTCTTGAGAGACATGCTGCTGTCAGATTGCTCCCAGAAAGTTTCTGCTTTGTTTAGTTAGTTTCTGATGCTTATTTCCTAAAAGGTTCTTTTGTCCCTAAAAATAAAAAAAAAATGGAAAGTGTTTTTTTTAAATTTTAAAGGAATTAGATGAATAACATGCTAAATGTAACTTGGCAAAATGAAAGGAAGTAACCAAGTTAATACGAGAACGGAGCTGACCTTCTTGGGCCCCCTGCTGGATGGTCAACCTCACACCAAGTGGTGCGGAGTCAGCAAATCCATCCAGAAAAATGAGGCGACTCGGAGACACACGACATCCATCATCTTCCACACAACCACTCATCCTTTTGACTCGAACACGACCACATTCATCACTGGTAAATCCCATGTGGATACCTCGAGGCCCTCAGGGCATTTATGGATGGGAAAGGTCAAAAAAAAAAACTCTCCTTGTCTTTAAGGACTCAGGCGTCTAAGACAGCAGCCAGGAGGACCTAATAAATGAAGAACAGAGCTGAATGATTGTGCCACACCTGCAATCAGATACATTGCTGGCAATGCCAATGTGTCGCATCAAAGAAGAAAAATCAAAGTTTTTCCTTCTGACACAATGAAATAGTGTCAGTGACCCCTGAATCAAAGGCCCCTTTGGGGACTGAGGATGTAGTTAAATGGTAAAACCTGTGCCCAGTACACGTGAAGCCCCAGGTCTGATCCTAGCACCAGGGTGAAAGGCTCCTTTTGTCCTCCCTACATTTGTAGATGTGTAAGTCACAGGTCAGATGGGACCCACCTTCTCAAGCCATTAATCAGTTTGCCAAACTGTTGTCTGCATTAGGGTCATGCCTGTAGTCCTGGCTAGGGGCTCTCTATTTACTTAGCCTTAATACTATACCATTAGATCTTGTGGGTTGCAGCAAACTCTTTTTATTTTTCAGACTTGAATCAACTTTGCAAGCTCAGCTTGCTTTTATTTTTATGGAAGGCACTAAATTAATTTGTCATCACTCATTTCCTCAAACAAAGGAAGCAACTGCTTGTTGGTGCCCTGCCATGTAAGGTACTGAAGTCACAGGTGGTTCTTAAAAACCCACCTGATAGGCCTTCAATGCCCAGCTTCTGGCTTCTGTAAGGCTGCACTTGTTTTATAGTCACAGAATTTCTGGAGGGGCACTTCTCAGACATTAACAGACCAGGAATCAGATGAGGGTTTGTTTTTTTTTTTTTATCATGCAGAGTCAGGCTCTGTCCATCTGGAGCAGGTCCTGAGATTTTCATTTCTAACGAATTCCCAGAGGATACTGAGACCTCTCGTCAATGGACCACAGCTTAAGGAACGAGGGTCTGGAAAACCTTTATTTAGCTTGCTAGTGGGGTCACAGTGGTTGAGCCCTCACCCTCTCCAGACAAACTAGCTGGGCCACCCCCATTTGCCCTTGCTCATTTTCCTTGTATTTCAGCTTCCTTGTCTGTAGAATGGACCTCAGAATAATAGTATTCATAGAGCTGCTGTGAGGATTAAATGAGGCAATACATAGAAACCACTCTGCACAGCACTCAGTACATGAGCCCCCAGACTATGAGCTCTTTCTGATTTAGTTTCATCACTCTCTCACTGGCTCCTTAGGTCCACTTCCCTCCCAGTCAAAAGAAACCCAGAGGAACCCTCAAAAGCAGAGGAAGTATAAAAGTTCTCATCTGCCCAACTCAGCCTACTTTAGGCTTATAAAAACCACAGTCTGGCCAGTTTTTCACATCATTGTGTTTGAGAAGGGTGGGAGTGGGGTCCCAAATCTAAGCCACAGTGCATAGGCAAAGAGCACAGGTCCTGAGGTCAGGCTGCTCAGGGTGCAAAAGAACCCCTGAGGATGGGGAACTATAAAATCTACCACATGGGATGCGAAGAGGATCAGGAATAATGTATGCAGAGTGTCTGCCCCATGGGCAGTAGGGACTCAGTAATTGATGGCTGTTATTTTGCTTGTCATTAAATCCTCAACCTCCCAACTACACACAGAAAGGAAACTAATATAACTGGCAGTTTGACCTTGATAACTTTGCTCATCCTGGACAAGCAGGGGTCATCTACCCATCCGAAAACGATGATAACTGAAGGCAGGTTGCTCAGTGTATGGGAAGCTTTCCCAGGGCCTCAGATATAGGCAAGGATATAAAATTATGGGAAGCAAGTGGCTTTCCTTTGAGCCCAGTAGAGACTGGGCAGGGAGAGGTCAGTTGCCTTTGCTTTCCCAGAGTCACCCACCCATCTACCCACCCATTCCTGGATTCATGAAAGACATTTTAAACTGGCCCAAATGTCAGCTTCTCTACGTGACACTCAAAGATGGTCAGAGTAGAGACCCACCCTCTAGGCGCACCCATTTCACAGAAGGGACAGACCCACATACATGAGCAGACTGAGGTTGCCACGAGGTTACAGGAAGAGGGCTCTGCTGAGGAGCAAACAGGATTGTCAGGAAGCTTCCCTAAGGAAGTGATATTTAGGCTACATCTTGAAGGATGAGAAGGAGTCAGCCAGGTGCAGAGTGGAGGGAAAAGCATTCTAGGCATAGGAAAGAGAGGGTGCAAAGTCCCTGGAGTTAGAAAGAACAAGAAGGAAAATACAGAAAGCAAAGCCAAAAAGAGCAGGCGGCTGCCAAATCGTGCAGGATCTCGTCAGCCATAGTGAGGACACTGGATTTTATTCTTAAGACCATAGGGTGCCACAGAAAGGTTTTAACACACCTCACAAAACCACTGATTGCACACTGCAGGAATCAAGTCTCACAATGGTCAGAAATTGACCTCTTAAGATCTTCTGCTTTCTGCCAGAAATGGAAGGTCTTTGATTCCAGGCACATAAACCTGGTACAGAATTTCATCGCTGAAGGAGCAGGGAAAGCAAAGACCGATTGGCTTCCCCCAGAATTCCAGGTGGTGCTGAACAGAGCAACTCCAAATGGGAAGTCCCTGCCCAGGGAAAGTGAAGGAA
>PVJO010023258.1:0-26423 GCA_004026905.1 Hystrix cristata | reverse complement strand
TTAATTACCTTGCCCTTGACCTGTTCCTGGAGGTTGATGTGGGGGAGCCCATCCTTCCTCCACACAGCACAGCTCTGGGTGTCTGTGGGTGTCTTTTGGTTCTAAATTGGTCCTTCACATATTCTGTATTTCAATCAACTGACTGAATGGTGGTCATTAAATCTGTTTACTGGAGGAGACTAGAATGAGGCTTACTCACGTTCTGATGAAGTCTTGTTACATAGGGTTTGGAAAGAAAGGGACACGTGTGGTGGAAAGCACATGGCTGGGGAGTCTTGACAAACCTGTGCCCTGATTTCCCTTCTTCCTCCATCCATCATCCATCCATTCCTCCACCCTTGTTTGCCCATCTATTCCTCATATATCCAACATTTATTAATTCAAAAAGCCTTAGTCCTTGTTTGTGTTCTAAGTTTCCTAGCCAGTTAACGTCAGGGGACAGATTACATACAGCATGGAAGGTGCTATGCCAGAGCCCACGCTTTGCCCGGCTGCTGTGCCAGCCACAGATGGAACTGTGTCCTTCTCTGTAAAGGGGATGACAGCGCTTGCTTTCTGCGGATCACGCAAGATGAAGTGTATTCAGCTTCTGCCTAAACCTTGGCGTCCTCATCCGTTAATTAGCAGTAACGCTTGCTCCACACGATGAGCGTGAGAGCAGAATAACCTAGTGTGTAGAGCGCTCTCAGCTCCAAGGCAGGGACTAAATGAATAGGGACTGCTGCCCAGCCCTCGGGGAGATCAGGTCAAATGCCATCATCTGTGGCTGAAAAAAGGAGACTTTCAGAGGTGAGGCTATCTGAAGGTGACAGTGCAGACAGAGCAAACGACTGGGCGTGGCCTAAGGGTGCATGGCTCTCAGAGGAGCATGTTAAGGACACAGTGAAGCCAGAGAAGTTTGCCACGAAACTGAGGAGGTCTTGAGAGGTCTGAAGGCTGGGGAGGTGCTGGGGTTGGGGTGAGAAAGGCCAGGGGAGGGCATCGGGGGCAAAGAAAGCAGAAACTCCACGCTTAGAAGTGACAGTAAAATGCGTGACGGACTCTGGCTGCTGCTGACTGTCCTTGGAGATCTGTTTCCCTCCTCGGGCACTGTGCTTTGGTGCCGCACAGAATCCTGCTGGGTGTGTGAGTGTCTTTCCCTCCTCCACGAGCTCTCTCCAGTTACTGTTTTGGGAAACCTGCCAAGCTAGCTTGGGCTGTCTGTGCCTTGTCTCTCTGTGTGGCCTTTTAATCATTAGCTTTCTTTCTCCGGAGACACATTGACAGGCTCTCAGCTGTCCTTTCAGGTCTGGAACACCTGTTGCGGGGCAGAGGTGGCAGTTCTGCGGGGACTCCTGTGGGCGCAGTGTAGCCCACGGGGGCGGAGGGGAAGATGGCCCTTCTTGGGGCCCGCTCCCTCCCACTCCGCGTGCTCCCCGTGGGCCTCCCTCATGTGGAATGCTGCTCCACTCACCTGGGAAGGATCCTGAGCAGAAACTCCAGGCCACCCTGGAGACTAAGTCTGTGTTCACTGTGTGCGACCCTAGATCTCCCTGAGCAGAGGGACGGCCTCTGCCTTTGGGACGTGATCTTTCTAAAAACAGTGTTGTGATTCTAAGGTGGTGCTTCTCACGGGGTGGGCTTCTGATCACCCTGGCTCTTCTTGGGGTGTCCTATGGTATCTTGTGAACCATCCCCACATTTATGCCCCAGGTGAGAGGGCTGAGAATTTCACAGAGGACCCTTTTTGCCTTCATTCCGAGGATTAATTTCAGTTAGTCCAGATCAGTATTGTTCGTACTTTGGAACTTGTGGTGTCCCTTTTCTGACTCCTTGCCTTTGCCACACCACCTCTTCCTCTGCCCACAGCGATTCTCCTTCCCACCTCTGAGCTTTGTTTCTGCCATCCCCGAAGTGGAGAGTGACCCTTTCTCCTCACAGCTGCCCGTCCCATCCTCCTCCTAAGCTTGCCTCTACCATCTGCTTCCTCAGGGACTCCGTTTGAGAGTCAGCGAGGGCAGCTGCCTCTTCAGGAAAGGCTCTTGCAGTATCTGTGGGAGGCTACATAATACCTCCCCTGACAGACACACCCTAGTCCCTGGGCCCTGGGAGAACTCTGCCTTGTATGGAAAAGGGGACTCCGCAGATGATTTGAGATGAAGAGACTATCCTGGGTTATTTGCTGGGCCCAGGGATGTGATTACAAGTGTCCTTCGGCATACAGATGGAGAGAAGGAAAGTGGACAGGACTAGGAGTGGCGTGCTCAGGAGATGGAGGAAGTGGACATAAACCAAGGAATACAAAGAACAGATTCTTCTCTCAGAGCCTCTAGAAGGAAACAAGCCTGCTGACAGTTTAATCCTAACCCAGAGAAAAGGATTTTGGACTTTTTACCTCCAGAATAAAGAGGGACTGGGAAGTGAACCCAGAGCTTTCACAATGAGCTATATCCCACCCCCAGCCTTTTTATTCTTTCACACAGAGTCTTGCTAAATGGCTAAGCTGCCCAGGTTGGGCTCAAATTTGCAATTCTCCTGCCTCAGCCTCCCAGAATCGCTTGGGTATTTGTGCTGTTTTTAGCCATTCAGTTTGTGTTAATTTTCTACAGCAGCAATAGGAAACTAACCTGGTTCCAATCTTCAGCCTCTTCTGGAGTGAGCAAGACTGTGTCATCAGGTCTCCTCACACCTTTTCACTCCACTCCCACACTCAGAGAACGCCCGCTTTCCGCAGGGGACACACAACTGCCAGGTGAAATTCCTACGCGCTACTGTGAAGGGTTTTCACTGGCGCTTCATGTGGTGACGTCCCTTTCCTGTATTTTTTATTAGCCCCATTTCGTAGACGAGGAAGTTGAAGCTCAGAGACTTGGGGCTACTCCAGAGACACACGGGAGCACCATGTTGTTTGTTTCGAGAACGTTACGTACCTGTGGCTCCACTGAGGCACATGACGAAGAGCATCCCGATGCAGAAGAAGACGTCCATGTTCACGCGCCGCTCGATCTTGCTGCGTTTGTACCGGGGGCCGCTGTTGTTCAGCAGGGCTTTCGTCTCATGGCCTGCGAGACGACATGAGGGATTCAGTCCCCGGACCCCGTCAGGCTCCTCTCGCAGGAGCATCTGATAAAATGGAGGCTCCACAGACGAGGCGGAACCTGCCTTGCACACCTCTAGAGGGCCCCGCATTTTATAGGTGTCCCAGACTCGTAAGTTTAACATGACAATCTGCTGGCAAGCGTGAGTGCAGAGTCTAAGGAAGGACTATCTTTTTCGGATTTGTATGAAGGTAACATTCTGGTTGCTGTGGGTTAGAGGTGGGAGGCAATGCTGGGACACATGGTTCAACATTCTGGTGAAGATACACAGAAAAAACAGGGTTGTTACAGTTATTAGTGAGTCCCATGGAATAAATAAGAAGTAGCAACCGAAGGGCTAAGGCAGCCACTACAGCATATTTGACCACGTGGCCAGAGAAAGCTTTACAGAGGAGATCACATTTAAGGGAGAGAGAAGAATTAGAGAGTAGAGTGTGAGGCTGGGGGAGTTCTATGTGCAAAGGCCCTGTGGCAGAATGCTGCTTGGAGTCACTGATTTCCATAGTTATCACTTTGGTTGCACTTAAGGTTTTGGTGTTTCCTGTGTAGACCAGTAGAGACCCAAGATCCTTGTCTCAGCAGTATCCCTGCATGCACAGCTCCACTCCTATCTTGGAAATCTAAATTTTGTTCAAAGAAGGGACCAAGAGTTTTAATGCTATCATTATTCCAGTTAGGAAAACTGAGCATCGGAGAGTGGAAGCCAAAAATTTGATTCCCAGTCTACTTCTCTGCCCACCGAGCCACGGCACCCAAGGCCACATAGCTAAGAGGGAGCAGTCAACACACTTTGACTTCAGGCACCACCTCTCCTTTGGGGCTGCTGAATTTTAATTACCGTACTATACTCCTCAGCAATCAGGTTTAAAAATGCCACTCACATACTTTCCGTCCAAAATGAAAGAAAACCAATATATCAGCTCCGGAAGCAGCTGGCTTTAATGCTGTCTAGCTGGTTGCCGTGTGGATTTAAAGCAGCAACAAAACACTAGGAGTGACGACGTGGGCCTATTAAATTAGACTTGAGTTGCTGCCCTCCTGAGGACTTCCTGCCGGCTGCACAATGAGCACACGTCAGCGGCTCTCCGTCTTTGTGCCTGCCTGGAGGTCAGCCTTGGGATCCTGGACCAGCCCCTTCACCCACGCTCTACTCATCTGTGCTGGCTAGAGATGTGCACAAAGGCCGGGCGGTGTGGTACACAGTCAACCAGAACTCGGCCCTGCGCACACTGTACGTGGCCTTGGCTTACACAAGACCTCAGATGAATAAATTCCTTTCTACCTTGGTTTCTCTTCTATAAAATGGGAGACAATGGCTGTACGTTCAGGATGCGGGAGCGATTAATGTACAGTAGACTCATTCCCAGTACACAGGGGCCCTGGAGGCATTTGCTGTAAGGAGTGCACACCTCACACCTCACCTCTTCCTTCTGGAGAGCTCGGTGGGGCCTCTCTGGGCCTTTGAGTCTGATGTGGGCCAGTTCTTCTCAGCCAGGGGTTTCCTAATTTCCCGCTGGACATGCGGCAATGTCTGGAGAAAAGTCTGACTGTCGGAGCTTGGGGGCGAAGTGGGGCTTATGCGCTCAGCAGGCTGCTGAACATGTAAGACAGCCCCTCACAGCAAAAACTATTCCAGCTCAAAACGTCAATGATACCAAGGTGGACAGCCCCTCTCTAGACAGTGCCACTAAAAACAGCGTTGTATGTGCTCACAATTTTTTTGAGAGCACAGCTCATTCTAGGCACCGTTAGGGCCTTTTCACAGATTATCTCATTTGTACCCCACATTCCTACAGGGCACGAACTCTCGGTCCCTTTTGCAGTGAAAGTTTGACCAACAAGCACAGCAATATGCAGAAAACGACTGGATTTTACCCCAGGCCACCCGGCTACCCAGAGACATGGTTAATACTGTCCCCAAATGTGTCCCCTCACTCCCTTCATCCGCTTGGGGGTTCTTCTTTAACAGAGATTAAAAAAATCAAAAGCGAGAGGCCCTGCTACGATCTGGATGTTGTTCATGTTTTGGCAGCTGGGTCCCCAAGATGGCGATGCTGGGAGGTGGGACCTTTAAGAGGCTGGTCTAGCACGAGGTCCTTAGGTCAATTAGGGGTGCGCCCCGGGAAGGGACTGTGGGACTTCGGTGCCTCTTCGGCTTGCTGGTTGGTCGTGTGGTGGTTCTGTCACATGTGGGCTCTCACCGTGGTGCGACCCAGCCGGGAGTCCTCATGAGATCTGGGGTGGCGCCAGCGCCACATCTCTGAAGTTGCCAGACTGAGATCTGTTCTTGGGGACAGTAGCCGGCCGGGTGTCTGCAGCATGGTAGTGAACAGCAGACTAATACAGCCCTCGTATCTCAGCCACAAAGATCAGGCTCGGGTAGGGCCTTGCCTAACACGCGCAAAGCCCTGGATGTGATCCCCGGCGCCACACCGAACAGGAGCTCCAGTCTGTCAAGCTCTCCCGTCACCAGATAGGGCTTTTGTACCCTTTTGAGGGGGACACACATAGGCCTCTCGCTGCACAGATGCGGAAAGTGAGGTATGAAAGGTGAAGCTGTTGTTTGGTGAGGTCATTCTGCAGGCCCCAAAAGGTATTTTCCACCCTTGGTTACTGTCACAAGACCACTGAGATGGACGAGTGTGAATCCCTCTCCCTGTCTGGTTTGGAGGAGAGATGTTAACTCAGCAGCGACTCTCAGCCTTAGTCTGCTTAGCTGAGAAATGGGAATTTCCACAGCTCTGACCCTGTGAGCTGCTGTAGGCTCCCCTGACTGGGATGGATTCACAGGGGAAGATAGAGGGAGAGCATGCAGAAGAAGGTAGACACCAGAAACTGCCCAGGGCCGAGTACCTGTGTAGAGGACGATGCCAACAGCCACCTCAGTGTTTCTGACGGTGCAGCCTCGGAGCAGGAGGCTCTCGCTGCCAAAGCCAGTCCTGGTCTGGTCAGGGTGTTCCCTGGAGAGGATGAATGGAAGACAGGTGGTCGGTGGCCTCTCCATGTGGTCACTGCACAGTGCCACAGAACTGGCGCTGGGGAGCAGACACAGACCCTCTCCTCCCTCCTCGTGGAAGAGCACTAGTAACTGAGTCTCGCCTCCTGTGTGTTCAAGTGCATCTCTCCGTTGCCCCTGGAAGGCCCAGATAGCGACTGGACTGCTGGGAGGGAACTGTCCACTCTGAGGAAACTCTCACTTACCCACAAAAAGGTGGAACTCTGCTGAGAAGTCTCAGGTTTGGTTCTGGCACTCAAACTGGCTGTAGGGCAGAGTGGGAAACCAGTCCCGGTGCTCTGAGGGCTGGCACCGTGTCCCTTTTAGGCAACATTCCCATGACTGTTCTTAGCCAGCTACTGGGGACCAGACGTGCACAAGTGAGTGTCTGAGTCCACGGACTCTGAGTCCACGGACGATGCCGGATGGTCTCGCTCCTCACACCAGCACTCCGGTGGCACAAGCCGAGCAAGGGCAGGTCGCAGCCCCTCTCCTGCACCTTGCACGCACACTCACTCACATTCTCCCCTACACAGTCCTTCACTTGCTCAGGCGCTCAGAAATTAAGCATTCCTCAGAGGAGGCGGACAGTGGCCCTCTACCCAGTTTAAGGAGGAGGTGAAGTTCCTTCCTCCCTCTGCCGCAGGGAGCAGTGCCGTTTCCCACCTCACCCAGAGACTTCTCAGCCCGACTGACTACATTCATTTCCTGGGTTCTGGCCCTTATAGAAAAATAATCATCCAAACCCTGAAAGCCTTTTCTCCTTATAGTTCAATATTTCATTTCTCTGCCTCTGGTTCTAACCATATCTTAACTCCATTAAGCCTCAGAACAACCTTATAAGCTAGGTCATGGTATCGTACCCACTTTATAGATAAGAAAACGAGGCAGGTTCATAGACCTAGCAAGTGCCAAAATAGGGAGTCAGGCTTAGGAAGTCTGGCCTCAGAGTGCTATGATGCCACCCAATATGCCTTTTATACTATTTCCTCACTGTGTTTATAAACGATGTTCATTCACGTGACTTTATTCGACCCTTTGTGGCCCTGGAAAGCTAACAGGGTGACTAGACTTACTTGTGAAAAAGCAGCAGCTCAGAGAAACTGAGAGATTTCTCCAGGGCCACACACCTGTCACAGACCAGGGAATCCAGGTCACAGACAAAGCCCTATCATGTTTCTACTCCCCGAGGGCACCAAGGTCCACCCCTTTATCTGATACTGAATCACACCAACTCTGTGTATCTACCAAGGACAATGCCCCTGTTGCCTGCTGGAATACTGTTAACCCTTTTCTACTACTTGTTTGTCCTACTTTTTAATACAGAAGGTGCTTTAGAGAATAATTGTTAGAATATAACAACCATTTTGATTTTATCATACAAATTTTCACTATGACTGCCTATGTATGGCAAGTGATACTGGTTTCCCATAAGGCCAGTGATAGGAATTTTCATTTTGAAACAAACTTAACAAAAAATAAGACAATTGAAAGTTCACTAGCTAACAGTGTAGACTTTGACAAATACAATAAGCATCATGGAGGTGGTCCAGGAAAGGCTTTGGAAACCCTGAAGGGGAGCCAGGGGGAGCCTGGATGTGGACTGAATAGTGGCCTACTAAATCTTGACTGTGTCACTCGTGGTAGCTGAGATCTGAAGAACCACTATTTGGTGGTTTTTGTTTCCAGGGACACTCTGTCTAGTGGACTGTAGAGTGGCATTTCTTGGTTTCGGCACTAGTAACATTTTAGGAAGGATGATTTTTGTTGTGGGCTGTCTAGTGCATGGTAGGAAGTTGGGCAACATCCCTGGCTTGTACCCATGAGATGCCAGTACTAAACCTTGGTTGGGGAAGAGGGAGATGGCCTTCTGTGGGAAGCCACTGCTCTATGCAGAGTTGTTTGTCTAAAAGTAGCATCTTCAAATCTGCTGTTGCTGATACTTCAACCAGATCATTAAAAGCTGTTTGTCTTTGAGGCAACCTGTGGAGTCACAGGGGACTCTTGAATTAAGGGGGCCCACAGAAGCTTCGGAGCTCAGAGGCATCAGACCAGAGGGTTTGCCCAGGAGAGAGTGTAGACTGTGGGTGCTGGGCCTGGAGGCTTCTCCTTGCTGGCAGGGGAGGCATGTGGGACCACATGGAAGAATTCTCCATCACCTGTGGGTTGGCTAACAGGGTGCACTTTCAGGGCTCATCTATGAGGCTGAGAAAAAGGAGTCTGATCAGAGCTGAGGCAGTTCTGTCCCGGAATCTATCTGAGGAAGGTGGACCACAGTCCAGGTTGACAGGTGAGAAAGGCTGGCTGCTTACAGAAGGTACTGGAAGGAGAAAGGGTCACAGATAGGTATCCAGCAACAAGGCTGAGAGAATAAGGAGGATGACTCAAGGCACATGACTCGGGACGAACCAAGTCCAGAAGGCTTGGGCACAAGGGGTGCGTTCCTTGCCAGGGCAGGTGACCAGTTCTGCCTGAGCGGGTGCCTGCAGTGAAGTCCTGCTCTTTTCCAGCGCCTGTCTGTCATGCTCTGCCAGTCTCCATCTGCTCCCTGTGAGCATTTAAAAGTCATTTGCCTGCAATGCGCCTGCTTCTCAGCTGGGACGTGGCTCAATGGTAGGGTATGTGCCTAGCACGTGTCAGTCCTGGGTTCAGTTCCCAGAACCAGAAATAAGCTGCTGTTTCTCTTGTATTGTTCTTGTTCTTTGCCCTCTCAGATTTCTCCTTCTGACATCCCATATGGCAAGAGAACTTGTGGGTGGAAGGAAATGGAGCCACCTGCATGCCCACAAGTCCTCTCAAGCCTCCTTCTGGGCCCTGTCACTAAGAAGTTGCCAGAATATGACCGAGCTCTGTAAAGCAGGGCAGTAGAAAACACTCTGGGGTTAGAGTCAAAAGATTCACATTTCAGTCCTGCTTTGTCCTGTATCTGCTGTGTGAATCTGGGTGAGTCTTAGACTGTTAACATCACCAAATTCCCTGTCTGGATGATGGAGACTGTGCCCCCCGCTGCCCTGGCTGGTCGTGAAGACTGCATGAGATGATGTTCTGTGGGCAACTCTAAGCACTATGAAAAAGCTATAGAAGTGCATTTGTTCACACCTGCTATCATTGTTCTTATTTTGCAGAAAGACCGGTAGTCTGATGTACGAGCAGAGTTAAAATAAAATTCTCAGGCTGAACCAAAGTTGAAGACGATGAGTAACAAAAATTGCAACCGCTGAAGTCGCCATTAATTGAACATCTATTCTTTGCCAGTGGTTCTGCTAAGAGCTTTGCAAAAGACAAACTTAACTCTTAGAAAAGAAGAATCCTATTTTGATCCTTAATTTGCACAAGTGGCAACAGAGGAGTTAATCATTTTACCCCAGCTCACGCGGCTTAAGATCGGAAGAACCCCCACTCAAGCCAAGGTCTGTCAAACTCTAAAGTTCCCCCAATCAGAACAGTCTCTTTCACGAGGTCCATCTTGGTTAAACACTTCTGTCTCCTGAATCAGAGCGTGGCCTTAATTTTGATGCTATTCCACCAAAGTCCTAAATAAGCTACTAGTGCTTTTAAACTTGACAAATAATTAACAGTCACTCAGAACTAAAAAAAAAAGAAATTCCCAACTCAGATCTTTCTAGTTTTTCTTCATAACAAAAAGAAAGAAAGTCCATCAGGATCTAGATGCTTGTCTGATCATTTCAAGAAAACTTATTTTCTAGCTGCAGAGCTGAAATTTACTAACACTGAAGGGGCGTTCGATACTTACATGTAACCCTTAAATTTGTTGAGGTGGTTGTTGGGTTTTTCACACACGATAGTGTTGTGGAAACGCTCCGGTTGGAACTGTCCCTCCTGTGAGAGAGAGAGAGGACTCTGTGAGGTTATTCAGTCAGAGTGATCCGTCCTCATAGGATCAGCAGAGAGCTAGTCACCATTAGTGAGGTAATCCCTGCTTTGCCACCCTGTTGTAGTTGTAATGTGTCAAAAGAAGAGAGTTAAATCCTCACTGAGGAGGAGAGAGCAGATGTGAGTGGGAAGTCGGATGCAGAGTGTCAAAAGCTGGCTACCTTGAGCCCGTTTTTCTGGAATGCCGGGCTCTGAGCTCCTGGGCTGGCTCTGAGCTCCTGGGCCAGCACTGGCCCGCAGAGCCTGCTACGGTGATGGTCATGTTGGAAGTCTGCAGCGTCCAGCATGGAAGCCTCCCACCACAAGGCTCTCGGCCCCTGGGAATGGCAGTTCGACCCTGGAATTGGGTTTTGAACTTCATTTCAACAGCCACACATACCTAGAGCTATACCACACTGAACAGCACAGAATACAAAGAAGGGGACTGTAAATTACATATCTAGAGGTGGCCACAGCTTAATACACTTCCACAGAACACTTCGGTTTAAAGAATCTATCTACACATGTAGTTCTGTATATACACATATATACATTCATGTACTTCAAAAATGAGTGTTCCTACATATTGAATATGTTAATTTTTTTAATCTTTAATAACACTTGAATTGGAATCTAGTATATGAACATACCGTATTTCCTTGAACCATGTTACTATTGAATATTTAGAGTGTTTCCCTTTATCTTGCTATTTAAAAAATGTAAAAAATGTATTATTTCACTATTAAAAATGTAAAAATAAATGGCATTTACTAGACTCTTATTTCTATCTGACCCTGTGATGAGAACATTACCTATGTTATTTATTTTCAAAGCTTATGATTATTCTCTGAAACACGAACTTCACTCATCCCCCCTTTAAAGCTGGGAACTGAGTGGTGAAGTAGACTGTCCACATCATACCAGGACTGGGGTTTGTATCTAACTGCAGAACTCTGTTTTTTACTGGCCCAGCACATTGCCTCATGGGGGACAAACTTGTACCTAAGCATTTGAAACATGTTCTTAACTCTGTACTTTTTTAAAAGTCTGGCAGTCGTACCAGGTTTTACAGTACAATAGGGGTAAACCACAGAAAGGGGTGAGGAGGTCTGGTTTCCCAACTGTATTCACTGGCTAATCCTACGTTCTACTCCTGAGCCTCAGTTTCTTCATCTGCGCAGTGGGGCTAACACCACCTGACTTGCCCCTCTCATTTGTGCCTCAGAAGACAGAATCTCTGTGAAGTTCTGAAATGTGTAACATGCTGTGCAAGTAGAAGGTGGGAGTGCTAAAGGTGTGCTGGAAATGGTTTCTCAAATAGAGCTTGTGGCACGAAGAGTGAATTTATTGCTCAGCTTCAGGGTACACTTGTTCAAAAGGGCCAGTGGATCCAAAGAAATGATAGCATTCTCTGTCTCTGTATAAATATACTGTCTGTTGCACCTGTGGGGGAGCAGCATAAACTCTTCACTCTCTGGAAATGAATTACCCATCCAGGAGTTTCTAAAAATACGGCCCTTTCCCCTCCAGGTATCGATTCCTTCAGGGACAAACACTTGGCGAGTTCTGCGATGATGACAAATCATGCTGTAATTTGTCACGCTGTTTCCCTGCCCGGATTAAGTCGTGCACGTCTGCCCGGATCCGCAGCACTCGGCTCCTGGCTGGCTGCGAAAGCCAGACTCATTTCGGAGACGAGCGGCGGTGGAGTCACAGAGCCGGTGACCCTTCTGCAGTGACTCTGCCCGTTGTCCCTGCAGATCCCTCGCAATGGTGCGGTTTCGCTCTGTGTTTGCTCACTCCAGAGGAGCCGCCGGGACACAACCGAGGGCGGGAGGAACTGCCGAGGTGCACAGAACCTGCCAGAACCCTTGTTCGGGAACTCTGATCCCCTCCTGAGACAGGGCAGGGCTCCCCTCAGCACTCTGTGGTTTTTCTTAGTGTATGCGTGAAACTCACATTCTTCACTTTTCCTTTTCGATTATTTAAGGCACCGGCGTTGGATGAGAGTTCCGCAGACTGTGGTCAAGGCACACGGGGAAAATGTCACACAGAGTGGAGTGGGTGGCTCTGGGACTCCTAGGGCAGCCCTCTCTGTCGTGAGCACTCACTGTGGCCCGGGCCCCTGTCACTGAGTTCTCACAGTGACCGGCAGAAATTTGGACACGTGTGCAAACAGAATCTGAAGCAAAGCGATCGTCTCATGGTTGGTGAGAGGCAAAGCTAGGTCTGCACCTCCCGTTACTGGATTCGACTGGAATTCTTCATGCCCCTTATTCCACTTGCTCTTTCTCCTGTTTTCACTACTGCTGCAGCTCTTATTGAGTGCCTCATATACACCATGGACCAACTCTGTATTTTGTGCATGCTATCTTTAATTCTCATGATTAACTATCAGGCATGTTCCTTTTTTTTTTTTTTGACAAACAAAGAAACCAAGGCTTAGAGAGGCTGTATGTCTGCCCTAGTGCCATTTAGCTACTAGAGCAGAATGACAGAGCTTACTCTTAGCATGGCTAACTCTGTCCACTGTCTTCACCCCAGTGTTATGTGGATGCATAGATGAAAGACTAGTGTTCAAGGGCTCCTCTTGGCTCCATTTCCATCCCTGCTCCCTTTCTCTACGCTTCATCCATCTCTCTCTCTCTCTCTCTCTTTCTCTGCAGGACTGATATTGAACCCAGCGCCTCGTACATGCCAGGCAACTGGTCAACCACCGAACTGCATCCCAGGCCTTTTTATTTATTTTTTACAATTTTGAGACAGCATCTTGCTAAGCTGCTAAGACTGGCCTTGATCTATTTACCTATCTTTACTTGAATGAAGTACTTGATATAATGAATTCCTTCCCTAATATATACCAGAAAACATAAAAATTACTATATATATTCACTGCAATGTTACCACTTTCAAGTAAATTTGCATTTTAAAGGGTAAAGGTAGAAGTTAAGGGACTAAATTGCTAAGAAAACATTCTTTTGAGGATTTTTATTTATTTTAGCATTTAAGATATTTTTAATTTTTTCCACTTTTTCTATGAAGCCTGCTCTAATTCCCATAGATGCTTTTTCCTGGCCAATCAGAACTAATCCGTTAAAAAAAAAATATGCCTCTACCCATAATGTTTATGCTTCGATTTACCATGACAGCATGTGGACCTGCACATCCTTTGAAAGGGTGTCAGCTTCCTCTGGCAGATTCCGGAAGATCTGGTTTAACAGGCACACCATAAAGATTTGTAGAGGGGAGGTTAGTACTAGAGAGGATGATTTTAGTTTTAGGTAGTTTTAGGTAGAATATATTTAATGATGATGGATGAGGAGAGACAATGCTGATATTACTGTAAAGACTGATCTACAACACTTGGGGAAGTCTCAGGTAAAATTTTAACTTTGATTTGTAGGAATGAAGCTACTTCTTCCAAGGGAATTCTTTGGCACAACTGATAAAAAATGTTCACTCTTTTTTTTTTTTTTTTTAATGTTCTCAAAGTCTCGGATCCCAAGTTGGGCTAGCCTAGTGTCCCATTCATTTATTTATGAATTCAAGCATTCACTGAATACCTATAACATACAGGCCATGGGGGAAAGTAAGAGAAAATCCGGAAGGAGGTTATGGCTCAAACTAATTACTGCAGCCATAAAAGAACTCATGGTTCCAGGTCTTGCTCAGATGTGTTGTATGGTACCCTTGAAACAAGGGAAAGTGGGCTAAGGGCCAGGGTGTAATGACTCCCTGGCATGGAGGCCCTCCTTGCTGACCTGTGTCCCACATACACCAAGCGTGCCTCTGCCTAGGGCCGCTGTAAAGGCCACGACAAAGCAATCAGTCTGAAATATATTCTAGTAGCTCGAATAGGCCCCTTTCCTTGGCATGTGCCCCAAGTTTTATTTGCCATTATTTTTTCACAACTGAATATCAAATTGATCAAAAAAATATGGTTAAGTAAATGCATACATAATCTTTAGAAACTGTTCCTGCTGAATCCTTGTTTTCTGTCTACCCACCTTCCTTTGCTCCTTTTTTGCATAACAACCCTTTGACTTCCTTTTGGGAAATCACCTTAGCTCCCTGGTTCCTAATCTTGATGGGACTTAAGTCTATATGCCCTGCCCCTCCAACTCTGCCACTCTGGGACTTTGAATTGGGTGTAATGCTCAAGGAAGGAAAAGGAAAATATGAGACTATCAAGCAATTCCTGCCTTTTTTTTTTTTTTTTTTTTTTGGTGCTGGGGATCGAACTCAGGGCCTTGTGCTTGGTAGGCAAGCACTTTAACCACAGAGCTAAATCCACAGCCCCACAATTCCTGCTACCAATACTCCACTGCCCTGAAGATTTTCCTACTTCTTGTTTTTTCTGAACATGGATCTTCAGATTATTTTTGATTCCGTGCATCAGATCGTATGCTTCTCCCTTCTATTACTTCCTCTATGGCATTCTTGCAGTAATTCTGTCTCACTTCTACTAGCCAGAATCATCTGTCACTCGCAAAAGAGTCCTAATCAACACAGCAGCCTGCTGAGGCTCACTGGCAGTATTAAATAACTTCTTCTGGGCCTTAAAAAAAACAGTATTACTTGATAAAGTTACAATTCACGAAATGGGAGCCCTTATTTGATTTTCCCAACCCTTCTATGAAATGTCTGGAACAGGTTAGCCCTTTTTTATGGAGGAGAAAACTGAGTGTTGCAGACACTAAGTAGCTTGTCCAAGGTCACAAGTTGCATCAGCACTCAGGCTTTTGTCATTCCCAACTTTACACCTGTTCTTTACATGATGCACTTAGCGCTGTCTCCTCCAAAAGCAGACTGTCTGGGGCTTTTTAATGTCTTAATCCTAAATTTTCTATACCGGGAATCCTCTTCCATTATGATTTTCAAGATCAAGAATTACACTTCTGGGACCAGTCTCCGGCCACCACAGACCACAGCAATCCCTCTGAATCTGTACAGTTCTTAACACTGAACCATTCACTTCTAACTTGCTATGTCTTACTTTTGAAACTATCAAATACCAAACTGATTCGGTAAGTCAGTGTTTCCCAATTGGTAGACTAAGCTATTGTAACCTGTCCACAATTTCCCTACGTATTTAAAAATGCAGTCTGAAGGCAGAGTAAAAATAAGTCTCATACATGCCTGTACCAGTATTTTTCAGATTTCTGTGGAGACCCTTGACATTAGTAAATTACAAATTAATTTTTAAAGTTCACCAAATTCATAGGCGCCTTTAAAAAATATGAGTGTTTTAAAATAATGGACACTGAAAGCACTATTACATTTTTGTCACAAAGGCTCTTCATGCCATAAAGAAAAAAGGGAACCATAGTCCTAAGTTCTCAGAAAACAAACTCTGAAACCTCTCCGTGGCCATTAGAAAATATCATTCAAGAAAGCTTTGTTGATTGAGGAGTTTCCAAACTCCTCTAACTTAGAAGGCATTTAATTGAGATTTCACTACATGCCGAGGATATTTGTTAAAGCACAAGAGTTGGACTGGCGATCATCAAGCTTCGGTGCAGCTCTGACTGTCTTTCCGCAATGCTCAGGCGAAAGAGCCACTTGTGCCCGGGATAAGGATGACAGCAGTAGTCAGCCTCACCTGCTCTCTGTCCCCCTGGACTGCACTGAACAACAGGACCCACGGAGGAAGCAAACTGTGCCAAGCCACCAAGAAATCAGTGTGGAAGGCATGGTGCAACCTTGGAACGATATTACTTAAAGGTTCTTTTTGCTCCCTCACTTTAGGAGTTTGTCTAAATGGTGAAAGGGAGTGTTCTCCACACCCCAGCTGCTGAGCTAGAAGACTGAAGGTCAGTCTTCTTCCAGGAATACAAATTAAACCACCCGTGACTTCTGAGAACCCTAAGAACTAATGACACTGGCACTCGATAACCTCTCTGTTTCCTGGTGGGTGAGTGTTCTTTTCTTTTCAAGAAACCCACAGCAGAGTTACTGGAAGTTACTCTCCTC
Source organism: Hystrix cristata (assembly GCA_004026905.1). NCBI lineage: Eukaryota > Metazoa > Chordata > Mammalia > Rodentia > Hystricidae > Hystrix > Hystrix cristata. The sequence goes on along the minus strand of PVJO010023258.1, from coordinate 10,505 downwards.
AGCTCTGGATGCCAAAGTGCCAAAGTGCATCATTCAGTCACACCGACGGGCCTCTCTGCCCCAGTCATTCTTGCACAAAGTGCACAGACTGGGCTAGAGAGCTGTGTGACTGACTGAGAATTTCTTATCGTCTGAGTTCCTCTTTTCTGAGTGGACAAATATTCTGTTTCTTATTCACAGCCGACTGATCTCGAGGCCTTGTTATGACGCTTCCCTAACATGTAAGACATGGGTTTGGCCTTCCGAGCAAATACAGGAAAAAGGATGATTTTCCTTCCATCATTCCCCAAAGAAATCAACTTTTTGGCAGAGTTGCTTGTAACTAATTGTCAGTGTAATTCCCTGGTGGATCATACCATCACAGCCCGTCTCTCTCCTGGAAGCCCAGAGCATCTACAGCAACCGCCACATGGAAGGACCCTGGCCAATAGTTGGCTGATAAATGAGGGAATAAATGGAATAATGCCTAAAATATGGGGAGCTGACAGCAGATGGGTAGTGTTGCCTTAAGAAAATACTGCCACACTCAAAACTTTTCTGTACCAGTTTTCCATGCTCTAGATAAATGAGACACAAGAAAAATGCTACGAGAGTCAATGTTGTTGGCAAAAGAGGTCACAAAGAAGAGTGTGAATTTCAGTTTAAGCAACTATATTGAATTGTTCACAGAAGATACAATCATAAGATGTCACTTCTGCTGATAAACAACAGTAATAACAATCATAGCACAGTGTTTGGCAACAGGAAGACCTCCTAAGATGCTGAGCAAGTGAATTTATTAAATAAACCATAATAGTTGTGAGGGACAGGAACAAAGTGGATGGGAACACAGAGAAACGAATGAATATGGCTACAGTGTAGCATCTAGAATGCTGCCTAGGCAGAGAAAGCTTGGGCAGGAAACAGCATTTTAGGGAGAGGGAATCACACCAGGAGGTATCCGGGAGAAACAGAGGAATATCCGGCCGCTTTCCAAAAGGCTGAGTGGCCCTGGTAATACATGAATTAGACTTGGATAGCCTGCCATGTAGGGGGTTGATGGATATTTATTGCTGTGCTGCTTGGAAACCTCCCACTCTGTTGGCCAATCTCACCCATGAAATTCAAGCGGAACACGCCAGTCACTGGACCCTTCCCCTCTCACCAGAGTTGGGCTGGGGATGGACGCATGGCACCAGCCAGCCAAGCGGCCTCTTTCTCTGTGATGCTTTGTCAATGTAGACATCAGGGAAGATGGCCGGTCCTTCCCTGGGGGTGAAGCTGCAGGCTCCTGTGTTATCAGTGCCCGCTTCCTTCCACATGCAGGAAGTTGGTCTGAGAGACTGGAGGCGAAGTGAATGATGGAGGTTGTACTGACGGCGTCTGGCTGCCTGGTTGCTAAGACCCGAAGGCCCCACTCACCCCTGTATGATTCCATTAAGCTCCCTTTTGGTCCAAGCGACTTTGAGTGAGTGTTCTGTCACAGGATTTTTGACTAATCCATATATCGGACTGGAATGGTTATCACTTGAGACAAAAGACATTTCCCATATTGACTTTACCCACGGTTAGCCATAAGGGTTAAATAAGGCAGTGAAGGCCAATATTAAAATGTAAATGTATTATTTTGTGGTATGGAGGGAGTGAGAAGGAGGACATATTGAAGCTCTTGCCCAGAGACACCTTAGTGTGATTACATGTTTTGCACAGCCTGGTAGAGCAGCCTCAAAAGACCCTGAAGGGATAAAAATGGAAAAGGGATTTTTAATACATCTTCTATGTCTGTGTTGTGCACGTGTGGGGGTGTGTGTGTGTGGGGGTGTGTGTGTGTGTGCACGTGTTTGCGTGCATGTGCCCAAACCTCAACAGAACATTAAAGGAGAAGGTTGCAAGAAGGAGGCTACAGAGCCACAAAAATGAAAAAACAGTGTTTTTTTTTAAACAGGGTCATTCTATCATCAAATTATTATTATTGTAAATAACTATAACCCAAAACTTATAGAGCTTTATGATTTTCACATATATAAAATTATATTCATCTCAGAAATAAAAGCTACATAACCCTAAATGCTACATTAACTGGATTGCCTCTGATAAATTTAATCTCTTAGAAGTCTCCTCATCTTTAAAAAAAACACTAATTCCTTCCTTTTCTGCCTCAAAGTATTTCCACATCAAACATTAAAAGGGGGTGATGTAGTATACTGGTTAGGGACTTTGTCTGATGTGGCAGAAGAGTACATATTTAGCATCGATGAGGTAGAGTTCAAACCTCTAGACCTGAATTTGAATTGTGTTATCAAATGAATCCTGGTGTATTTACTATTTAAAAAGTCCTAGTTCATTCATTTAAGTGACACAGAAATAATGATCCTCCAGATAGCAATATGTACCTCTAGCAAGTACTTATTGTAGTTTCTTTTCTTTTTTTTTTTTTGTAGTTTCTAAATATAAATTTTTATGGAAAGGAACTAGATCTATCAAAGACTACTGAGGTCAAGTCAAAAGAAAGACCACTTCTTTTGAAGACATTCCTACTGGCTAAAAATAGGCTATCAATACAGATAACAACTGTGCTATTTGAATGATCAAATCAGTTTAAATCTATGAATTCTTATTGACATTAAAAAAGAAAAACTCATTAGAAACCTTTGGAGGATACTAGAGAATCAACTCATTATTTTTAAAACTGGTAAATGGAAGAAAAAACTAAACACTTGTCCTGCATCTCCTGTACAGAGAACAGCTCAACATAATGCAATACTCAATTAAGGGAGATTTTGAAAATAAATAAATTAGAATATCAGCATTTTGTACATCCCAGTGAATTAATGGATCTAAACAGTCATCATCCATGACTATCAACATTGAAAAAAAGACAGTCATTTGTGACTCAGAATGGCAGCACACTACATTTCCTATAATATAATATTGCAACAGAGAGACAGACAGACACACGCATACCCCAAATCTATTTTGAGTCTCACTGAGGCACTAGATCCAACCACTGGTTTATTGAAATATAGAGGACATAGAAACATGTTACATGGCACCACAGGGAGACTATGCAATCAGCAAGATCCAGACCATGAGATAGTTTTTAGAACAAGTAATCTGGCATATTAAGCAACACAAAGTAATATGAGAGAGAGGAAGAGAGGGAGGCAAAGAGGGAGAAAGAGAGAGAGCTTGCACACATATGAACATACTAAATGGGAAACTTACAGAGTAAAAAAAAATTAAGAAACTAATCTCAGTATTTGGCCTTATTTGGATCCTGATTCAAACAAACTGAACTGACCATGATTTGAAAGTTCATATCAAGGACCCATTGCCTTCTTAAAAAAATATGATAATGGTATAATAGTACACTTAAACTATTATCCTTTAGAGATACGTACTGAACTTGCAGATGAAATGTGATGTTTAAGATCTGTTTCAAAGTAATTTGTAAAATGTAGACAAAGGAGGTACAGATAAAACAAAATTGGTCATGAGTTGAAATTAGGTGACGGATATGTAAAAATTTATCATATTATCCTCTCTAGTTTTGTATATACTTGAAAATTTCCATAATGAAAAAAGTGAACTCTGCTTGAGTTTAAATTTGGGATCAATCCATTTCTAGCAGAGTTACTTAACTGCTCTTGCCTGACTTGTCAAATAGGGATAATAAAAGTGCCCACATTACAGAGTTATTTGTGAGAACCAGAAAAAGAGAATAGTTGTAAAATATTTGGAAGAACTGCCTATGGCATACAGTATGTATTCAATCAAGTTATCTACTGATATTCTTTACTACCGTTATATTGATTTTATGGTAAAATAATCCTAGAAAATATGATCTCTGCCTAACAGTTGAGAAAGTAATCAATGACAGAATGCACTGAATATCATTCTTAATGGAAATTCATAACAACCTGTCAGGAACAGGACCCTTTATGAACTCCGCCAGGAGAGAGGATCCTTCTCTGGCTTCCAGGGCAGGCAAGCGTGAGAGGACCAGCAATCAACTTTTGCTCCCTCTGAAGTTTATCATCCGTGAACTGAGATGGTGAACTTTCTCTCCCACTAGACTTCAACTCTTTGTTGTCAAAATGTTCCTCTGTCTACACACGCACATTTTCATGGCAGAAGATCTCTGCTAGACTGTTCCTCACAGAGCAAATGGCTCCTAAGCGCTAACTGTGGGTGGTTGTAGGCTAGTTAAAAGGGAGACTTACTAAAGTATTTAATCTGAGTAATACATAGAAAAGCACAATTATCACACTAATCAACGATGCCCTAGGCTAGTGCTTTTTGAAGTTTAATGTGTTCACAAATCACCCAGGATTTTGTTCAAAATTCAGAATCTGGTTTACTCTGGGGTAGGGCCTGAGACTCTGCCCTTCTGGCAAGCTCTCACCTGATAATGACACAGATAGTCCACAGACCAGATCTGGCTTGGTGCTGAGAAGTGATCTGACGCATACTTCAGTAGGACTTAGTCTTCAAAGACTGGGATGATAGGAACATGTTTGATCTAAAGTATTAGTTGGAAGAATTCCCTTTTGAATCTTTTGCTTTGGTAACCTTTCCACTTACCAAAATGAATGTCACACTTACTCATTTTCAGATGTTAAATTCTAGGCTAAAACCCTTTAAAAGAAGCGGTCTGGGATACTGGAATGTTATCAAAGAGAAAACTGTACAATATAATTCTCTAATCAAGTGTTCCCTGCTGGGCAAAATTTAGCATAATCCTAATTTTGGATTCTTTCCCTTTCACTCTTTTTCCAGAAAGGTGAGAATTAGTATTTCACAAACAGGTCAATAATTTTGTGAATTCAAAGATAGCTTATCACTAATAAAGTTTCCAAGTGAAAAAGCAATTAGTTTGGTCAAGTTGAATTCTGAGAAAAGGAACTTGAAAAAGACTGTTTGAGAACCACTGTGTCAGAGAAGAAACCTTTTCCGAAGCTCTTTCTGCTTGTAATTAATTCCACTGAATTCTAATCAGGAAAGGGCAAGGTAACTGCCGAGGCCATGAGGATTGTCAGTTTCTCTGTCACTCTTCACCTGTTGTGATTATGTCTGTGCCACCATCCAGGTTAATGTTTCCCAGAAGTTCCACAGGCATGTTAATAAGTGTTTGTCCTGATTCTGAGCTTAAATAGGTTTGGAGAGTCCGGAGTTAAAGTTTAACAGAACTTCTGTCTCTAGGTCATCTTAAAAACCTTAACATATTAATAAACAATGGACCCTCCAAAAGGGATCCACCAAACACCAGCTTCCCAATTTGACTTGTTGACTTGGCCATGAACCATATTTTTCTGAACTGTTTCTTTCAATAATTGTTTGGCATCCAGGCACGGTGGCACACATCTACAGTTACAACAGTCTGGCTGGCTGAGGCAGGAGGATTACAAGTTTGAGCCTAGCCTAGGCAATTTAGCAATAACCAGTCTAAAAGAAAGAAAAAAAAATAAAGAAGAAGAAAAAGAAAAGACTGAGGATGATGTAGATCAGTGTGATGGTTCTGGCTTCAATCCCCAGGATGAAAAAACAAGCCAACCAACTAATCAAAAACCCAAAACCCAAACCCCAAATCAAAATGCGCATAGTCTGCCTTGAGAAATACCAGTCTGGAGAACCTGACTTTAACAGACTTTAACAGAATTTAGTAATCTTTAATTACGAACAGGAGAGTAGAACTCTTGTGTGAGTAGATGAATGGGGTAAGAAATTTCTAGAAATATCAGTGGTTACCAAAAACCCCTTTGGGGAAGGTAAAGGAATCATAGACTGTAGGGATTGGGAGGGAAAAGAGGTTAATGAAAGCCACTGATACTCATTATTTCACACAATAGGCTTCCAAACAAACCGTGTTTGTAGGTGTCTGTGATCTGAGACAGTCGGTGAGATTCATCTTTTCTAGGCCTTAGTTTCATGTGCGGAATGACAGCGTGATGCCCACCTCGGGGAGGGGGGTGGTCAGGACTAACGGGGCCGAGCCGTGCACAATCACAGGCACACGGTAGGAAGCACACAGACGGTCGCTTGATTCTTATGATGGCGTGTGGTATTTCGGGGAAGCACATGAATGGTGCCTTTCTTTGTTTTATAGGGTTTCAAGGAGGTGATGGTAGATTCGTGTCAAGGTTACCTGTGGGAACACTTTCAAAATATTCATGCTCAGGTCCCTGCTCAGTCCTGGTGAATCATAATTTAGGGTGGCTGTAGGGAAGGATGGATGCATGTACATTTTTAAAAAGTTTCCCCAGGGATGATTACAACACACTCTAAGCATCTGCAATGTTATGTGTGGCAAATCTCTAAGCGGTGATCCATCAAACTTATGATCGTTCTGGGATATCATCGCTGGAACAAAAGGTTTCTGTACTTAAATGCTTAGAAATGCATGTTAGTACCTTGCTCCTTTTCTTCTTGGGACTTAGTAAAATATTGGAGAAGTTTTACAGTACACAATATTTAAAACTTGTAACCTATTGTCTTCTGATCTTATTTGACTTTGCAACATTTATGTTTTTTGGAATTCTCATGCACATCTTTGTTCAAAACATCAGGGCAAGTGTATGATATAGCATTAGCCCAAAGTGGGTTCAGTCCATCCTCAGAAGCAAGGTGAGTGGGCTGAGATTTAATTCTACTACTTTAATTCTTCCTGCCACCCGCTATTTCTAAGTAGAAAGAATACTGAAAGTAGTAAGTATGCACATTGGAGTTGGTATTCCTAGGTAAACAAAGGGCTGTGGACCTGTGCTACTGTAGATTCTGAGAACTAGGGATCTGGACAAACTTAGCTTTGAATTCTCATGCCAACTCTTTCGGCGCAGGGACTGTGGGCAAGTTATGTGATCTCTCTACACCCTGGCGTCCTTATGCGTAAAATGAAGACAACCGATGTCTTAGCCCAAAGGAAGGGTACCACTTGAGTGCTTCCTCCAAAAGACTGTAGTGTGAGCTCGGTTTGTTATGGCTATTATTGAACTAGGGAAAAAAGTACTACTGAACCAAGGGAAGGGGAGAATCAAAGTAAGAAAAGAGAGCGCTAGAAATCTTCAAGGTCAAGTACACCTTCTTTTCATATATGAATTTACTTTTTTTTTTTTTAAATGCCAAGTACACGGTGAGAATCCAGGGTTAGAGTTTGAGAGACTTATTAAATTGGCTGGTCTATAGCACTGGAGTGTGAAGGACCCTTTCCCCTGACTTCATTCTAGTTAAATCCCAAGCTACTAATTAACATGCAAGAGACAGTTTGGGACCACTGCCAAAGACAGAAAGAAAAGTCACCGGCTGAAATGCAACAACGCTGAGATGACTGCCCAAGAAAGAGAGTCAGAACTGGATGTGGAGTTTGAGGTTAGGGAGGGTGAAGGAGAGATTCATCAGTAAGTGTAAGTTTACTGCTCTTAGAACTTAAAGAGCATAACAGAAAGCCTCAGCGTGCCCTGCATGTAGTCATGCTGCACACACACACACACACACTCATACCTGCACACGTATACGTGTGTGTATAATATGTACTTATTACATATTAAGTAACGATGCAAAAGGTTTGGAAACCAGGCCTCTGGGCCTCTATGCGGATTGCTGCTGCTGCTCTAGCAGGACTTTGTGGACTCGGACCAGAACTGCTCCCGCCTTTTTGTAAACACTGGGGTGACTCAGTGAACGAGAGAGACAGACAAACAAAGAGGAGACAAGCCCAGGGCTGAGCCTCAGGTCAGGGACTGACTCAGAGCTGGCAGACAGATGGACAGACAGCGGTGTGATGATGATGGTGACGTGGTGAGGGTTGATTCCACTTCTGGTGGCAGCAACTGCGGCCACAGTAGCAGGAAGTTTTACAGAGTGGGGATCAAATTCTGTATCTTGCTCTTTAGTTTTCTTATCCTATTTCGATCTCACAGCAAAACTATGAGAGACCTGTTAATGTTCCCATTGAAAAAACAGGAGGAGACTTTTGAGGACTCGGGTCACACCAAAAGGATATATTTATTATTATTATTATTATTATTATTATTATTATTATTATTATTATTATTATTATTATTTTGTGGCACAGGGTATTGAACCTAAGGCCTTAGCTCAGAGCTTTATTCCCCAGTGCATTTTATTTTTTATTTTGAGATAGGATCTTACTAAATCACTAGGTTGCCCAGGCCAAGTTCAAACTTGTGATCCTCCTGCCTCAGCCTCCCAGACTGCTGGGATCTCAGGCATATGCTATGGTGTCCAGCTAAGAGAGGATTTTATGAGAACTGCTTCTCAGGTGCTTTGGGAGGGGCGAGGGGAGGCAGGATGTGCTGGCTCTTTGGGAGCAGTGTCATTCTAGGTGGGTGAGCTGCGGCCCATGAGAACCTCGGAGAAAATGATGAATGTGCCTTCTTTCTCCCCAGTCTTCTGACTCATTTCATTTCTCCTCAGCCAAAGAGTGGCAGAGTGAAGAAAAGTGACAGAATATTCTTCTTTTCCATGGCTGGAGGATGGTGCCAGGTTGGAAATCAAGTACCACAAGAAAAATTTTAATTGAGAATCGGAGTATCACACCCAGCCTCAGTGAGTCATTATATACTGTCTGCAAAAACTATTGCTATTAGTACCAGCTATTTACTAATCTCTTACCCTGTGGCTGTCTTCACACTAAATGATTTCTGTACATATTATTTACTGGCCAGAATTACCTGGTGAGAAAGGTGTTATTTTGTCCCCATTTTCCAGGTGAAGAAACTAAGGTATGGCAGGGTAGTAACTTGGCTAAAGTGAGACAACTAATAGGTGATGATGTTTGGTCTTTGAACCCAGGTGTCAGACCCCAGAGCCTGCGCTCATAACCACCAAACAATGATGTTTTCCCTAGGACGTCCGAGGTACCACCGATGGTACCTTTGAGGGTTAAACCAAAGTGTCAGTGATTGCTTCCTGCCCTCAGAGGGGAGGGCAGAGATGGAGAAATAGTTACACTGTGCTGCTGCTTAGAAAGGGGCAAAGGAGTATCAACTCATGGAGGGGACAGAGTGCCAGAGCTGAACCAGGTAGACTGAGCCAGAGTGAACACAGAAAAGGGCGGAACAGGAGTACGCGAACAGTTCTTAGACTCCTTGATTTTGAGCACAGAGCAATTTCCTCAGATGAACCTTGACGCCACATTTAACTTTTCTAAGCCTCTGTTTCCTTGTCTAAGATATGGGCATAAAATCTATCTCAGAGGAGCCAGTACTTATAACATGCTTGGGAAAGAGGTATCTGCCGCCTTCCCCTGTATGTCAGATTCGATTTCCCAGTAGCCTCCGCTTGCCGCTTCCCCGTGACCTCCGCACGGACGGTCTCAGCGTGGGCCCTACCTGCTGTGCGAAGCCCTTCACCACACATCTCTGCTTGAGGTTCGTCTCTCCGTCCAGGTTGGCGGTTTCCAGGTGGCAGATCCCACTGGGGTCCGAGGAGAAGAGGAGCAGGATGTCTGCGGGGATGACCTCGTTGCACCGCATTTGGACGAAGTCGCCCACTCGTACATCCTTCCAGCACTTCTGCACAAAGCTCTGCTCTATCCTTGGGTGGGAGAAAGACAGGGGTCTCAGTGATCTGGAAGATGCCCCCGGAAACTAATCAGTGAGTGGAGGAAGGTCCCACCTGCACCTAAATACTTCCCAAGACTGCCTGTCACACACTGCTCCGGGTTCTCCCTGAGCCCAAATGGCCACCATCATAATCTCCGTAAGACAGCTAGGCATGCTTTACAGAATCCCACTAGTAAAGTATTTGGTCTTGTGGTTATTTAGCAGGCTACTGAACAGGTACTGTAAGCAGCTGTTGCTTCCTTAGCAAGAGGAAAACTTTAAAAGGGACTTAATTATATACGAATGGTACCATTAATATATGTCTCTTACCAGCATAGCCAGTAGTCACCAAGGACCAAAGAAAGCAAGACTGTAAAGAACTGGGATTAAGAATTTTTTGTTTTGTACTGGGGTTTGAACCCCAGACCTTGGCACTGAGCTACACCACCAGCCCCTTATTCTCAAAATTTTGAGAGAGGGTCTAAGTCACTGAGTTGCCCAGGTTGGGTTTGAATTTATAATCCTTCTGCCTCAGCCTCCCAGAATGCTGGGATTATATGCATTTGACACCACACCCAACTAGACTGTTTTTGATTAAGGGGAGAAGAGTAACAGTAATAAAGGTGGAGACATTGGTCACTATCTAAAGACACTTAGGGTAGTGCCATTAGGAAGATGGCACCAGGAACTCAGATGGCGCGGGACTCTCAGTAACCACAGAATCATGGGGCTGAGGAAACCTGAGGAGATGACACTCTACCTTGTTATTCAATTTATTAAGTTTAGATAATAGCAGGAGAAGCAACAATCAGAAATTGAGCATTTCTAACATGCTGAACACTTATGTCATTAATATTTCATTTACCTGCATAATAATCTGTTGGCATAAATAAATATTTCCGCCCAGTGCCTCCAAAGACAGCAGTGAAACATGAATGTGGACCCGACACAACCCCAAAGCCT
>PVJO010023257.1:0-26308 GCA_004026905.1 Hystrix cristata | reverse complement strand
ACCAAACCCAAGAGGTCCACTGAGATACATCCCTAGCCTGTTTTTTATTTTGAGACCGGGCCTCGTTAAATTGCTAAATTACCCAGGCTAGCCTCAAACTTGCAATCCTTCTGCCTGAGCTTCCCAAGGAGCTGGGATTACAGGCTTGAGCTACTATGCCTGGCAGTCTCAGGCATTTTGTTACAGTAATGGAAAGCCGACTAATACCATATTCTCATTGCTGGAAATCTTTCTCCTGATGAGCAATGCCCCACAGAACTTTTCACAGTGCTAGAAATATCCTTTATCTAACGTAGTAGACAAATATCACTTGTCTAATACAGTAGCCACCTGGTACATGTGAGTATCACATACTAGAAATGTGTCAAGGGTGATGGAGGAGCTTTTTAAATTTTTATTTAACTTTGATAAATTTTAAATTTAAACAGCCACATTTGACCAGGGGCAGCTTTACTGGGGATCACACACCCCCCTATATTTTAAGGTCTGAGAGGCAAGGGACTGTGTCTGTACAGTCAGTCTCTTGTCATCTGTCTCAGGGCTGGCGCTGGGCCTGGTGTATGACAGGCATTCAAAGCAAAGAACGTCAGGCATGTAATCTGCAGACTGTGTGTCTCAGACGTTGATCTTTTCTGTGATGAGATGAAGGTTGAATGTGAGAAAATTGTGTTTCAGAAGGATTTGGATATCTGAGTTGATAAGTTGAAGAGATTTAAATTATTATTACTAGGTGTATGAAAGTTCTCAAATGGGAGCTAGTGCTAGCTTAAGGTGGCTAAGTTTGTGATAGAAATTGCTTACTCTGTCTCAACTTGAGCTATCATAGAGAGCTTTTTAAAATGTATTTTTAAAAATTGTTTGAAGATCCACAAAATGAGGAAAATAAAGGATATCCCTCCTGGGAATGAAGCACTCTTCAGAATCAAGTGGGTATCTCTTTATCTCTCCTCTTGGCTGACGGGCTGCAGTGCCTACAATTCTTGAGTTAGGAAATGGGTTTGCCAGCTGAGTGTTGGATGCTAACACACTCTGTGCCATGTAATCAGAACTCTACACACACTGACTTATGTGATCCAACAGCTGTACGAGGTGGACGATGCCAATTGTCTCCATCTAACAGGGAAGGAAATTTGACCACAGAATGGTGCAGCTTGCCAAGGTTACTCAGCTAACAAGTCCAGTGGAGAAAGTAGGATTTGAACCCAGGCATTCTGGCTGTGAAGTCCATTTGCACTTATGGTACCTCTTTTTTTCTCTCTCTCTGCCTATCACAATGCTGAACAGCTCTGCTGTCACTGTGAAATTGTGTGTCTGTTTGGTGAGAATTTCTTGAAGGTGATGATTTTGAGTAGCACAGTGTGAGGTGAGGGGAGCAGAATGAATAAGGAGTAGGATAAGGTCGCTTTAGCCCATTGGATAGGAATCACCTTTGGAACTAGGAGCTTCTGCTTTCTGACTTATGAAATGTGGTGGGATGTGACTTACCTTACTTGGTTATTAAAATTATGTAAAACACGCACGTGAGAGGACTTTATAAAATAGAACGGGTTTCATCCTCAACAGGTGTGGTTGGCTGCCTAAGACTCTAACATATTGGCAGAGCGTCCCCGAGGCAGCGCTAGTTCTCAGAGACTTCACAGCGGCAGCGCACAGTGGTTTGTCTGAGATTGTGGGAAATTCTGACCTTTCTATTTCTTGCAGTTTAGGGGCTCATTCTCTTGTTGGATGAAAGAGAAGCCTGGAGGCTTCTTACTTCCTCAGCTTAATCCTCTTTCTTATGCGTCCACATTTTCTGTGTCTAGGAATTGCCTCAATCCCAGAGCAACCTAGTTTCCAGAGAATCACCAAGATCACTCGCAGGCAAGAGAAGGAAGGATGAAGGGGAAACTTTCCTTTTCTTTTAGTCATAAAAGCCAACTCAATCTCTGCATAGCCTCCTTGTCACAGTCTCCTGGAAGTGAACATTTCCTCCAAGCCTCAAAGGCAGCTGAGATCAGACTTCTGCTCTTGTATATGTGAACACTGAAGAGCCACAAGCATTCTCCTTCCCAGCCGGCTGCAGCTCTGCCTCCGTGTTAAGTGGCTGTGGGGTTGTGCCTGCCCCTACATTAGGGATCACACCTTCCTCAAGAGCTAGTAGGCCAGAGGAATCACGAAATATATGGAGAGGCGATCTCGTGAAGAAATAAGTAGCATCAAAATCCATAAAAGCTTTGAAATAGAAATAAATTCACCTATTAAATCCTTGATAGTCATTCCACTGGCATATATGGCCCAGCCAGCCTTTATTAATCTTAGAGCACTGTAGGAGGAGCTGACACTCACGTGTTACCCTATTTCACTCCCAACAGTCCTGCCTCGTAGGCATTATATCTTTCTTTTATAGACAAGCGGCACAGGCAAGTAATCTGCCCAAGGCCAAGTAGGTAGTAAATGGAAGAAACAGAGTTTGAAGATTATAGAAGTTTTCAAGTCCCTGTTCTTTCTGGGACACCGAGTAGGCTCTCTTGAAGCACACAGGTGAAGCCTTGGGCCACTAATTAAAGGAGGACCTTTTGGCCTGCAGTAACATCATGGATGGATAGCATCAGAGTTATACACTAGGTTCAAAACAAAGTTTATGCTGTTTCAGGAACCAGCATCCTTCTCTTTGGTAGCAGAGCTTTCTAAGAGCCCAAACACCCTCTACTCAGACACATTACAAATCTCCCTTTTGGTAGCAGGAGAGAGTTTATAAAAATGGACATATGTGATGTGATGTCTTAAATTTCATTGTGATTAAATATATGAGATGCTAAACCAGTTCCATACTCTCTATAATCCCCCTCCCTCTCTCTCTCTCTCCCCACCCCCACTCCATTCCCAGCACTTTTTAAATTTTGAGACAGGGACTCACTAAGTCACCTAGAACTTTCTATCCTCATGCCTCAGCCTCCAGAACAGCTGGGATTACAGCCATGTGCCACCGTGCTTAGCTGCCCATCCTTTCTCCATAATTCCCCTCATATGGAAATGTACATCTGCCGCATAAAGTGCTGAACAGAGGCTTGGTGCTTCCTTTCCCATGTTCTTACCTCCTCTGGGAAATCTTGAAAGCATAAAATGTACATAAAATGTGCATAGGTATTGCTAATTAGGTCATTAAAATTTCAAATGCTTCTAGCCATTACAAATTTCTTGGCATCTACGTCTGTCTGTCTGTCTGTCTGTCTATCCATCCATCCCGTACTGTCACTCCTGGGGATCACGTGACCCAGGGCCTTTGCACTGAGCTACGTCCCCAGCCCTTTTTGTTTTTTATTTCTAACTATCGTCTTGCTAAGTTGCCTAGGCTGGGCTCAAACTTGGTGATCCTCTAGCTTTACTCTCCCATAGTCCTGGGAATAGAGGCATGTGCCATTACACCCAGCTCCACTGTGATATTTTAAGGATGGCTTTTCCACTACAAGGCAGGCATAGAGCTTTAGCGATCTCAAATTGCATAAACTTTTTGTTTGCAACGGAGTGATCTAGATACCCTACAGAGGAGGAAGAACAGAAAGAAAAATAGTGGAGAGTATGCTAGAGCAGATAGTTGGGGAACTGCAGGTATCAGAGGGACCTAATGTGTAAACAGAGGCTGTGTGGACAGATGCGTGAGTCCCCGAGTGTTCTTATCCTGCCTTTCTCTCCCCCACAAACTCTCCACTCCAGCTGAGAAGTCACAGTTCAGATGCATTTCCAGAATGTGCCTCCACGCAGCTCATGGAGTCAATTCAATCGATTGGAGTTGACACTTATAACAAAAACTATTTTCCATCCAAGCTCTATTTTTTCCTGCCTTGGAAAATGATCTAATTATTTTACAAACTCTTTAGGTTACAGAGAAAGAGAGAGAAAGATCAGATTTAAAGTTTTCTTTTGATTTTGATTAACTGAGTCAATTATGGCAGCATATAGAACGTGTATAAAATAACTTCTCTTTCCATAACTATATTAACTCATAGCAATGCAGACCATCTGAAAGGATTTTCACACGTTGTATTGTGGGATTATGAGTGTTGTTTTTCCCTTTTTTGTAAGTTTCCTGATTTTTTTCAATAATGATTTACATGGCTTTTATAGCAACAATACCTAAAGCAAGAATAAGTGAGTTTAATAAAAGAGATAGTAGAATAACTTTTTTGAGACTCAGTTATTTTAGGATTTTTTGTTAGCATAAGCAATCTAAAATACCTAGCTGAAAGTAAATTAGAGATATACAGCTCAAAGGTAAAACAAATACTCAATTTTGGAAAATTGATTTAAAAAATGCAAACTTTCATAAATAGTTACAAAAAAAAACTGTATAGTGTACAGAGTGACCAATTTTAAAACAAACCTCCCTCACTGGAACCAATGGGTTTCTTAAAATTGTTGACTACTATGCAGATAAATGATATTGATATACACATGTTTAAAATATAAAGGTACAATAACACAACAAGTAGCTATGTACTTTCCACTTAATTTATGAACTAGAATAGCGTTAGTACTTCTTACCCCTATGTGCCTTCCATTTCCAGCTACTTTCCACCCCACCATGTGCCTGTGGAATTTTGTTGTGTTATTACTGTGCTATTCAATTTTGTATCAATGAACAATGTTGTTTTTATATTAAAAATGGATTCGTACTATGTATATTCTTCTGTGACTTGCTGAGATTCATTCTTGCTATATGTGGATGATTTTCACAGCTATATATCACTTCATGGATACACCAAAATTTGGCCGTTTTACAGTTTCTCTTGGAATGACGTGTCATGTGACATGTGTATCTTCAAAATTAATAGATCATGCCACAATGTATTTGAAACATTTTATCTTCTTGTAGTAGTAGCAGTGAAGAAAATTTAGTTGATCTGTAGCAAATATTAAATCTAGTTGCTAAATATTAAGTTTAGTTGATCTAGTAGCAAATATTAAATCTAGAATTCAATGTGTTCTGGCTCCATCATTCTACTGACCCTCAGGAAATTCGGATGCCTTTTTATATTATGAAGCTAAAAAAGGCAAGTGTGGTAGCATGCTAGAACTTGTAGAATTATAGATGTTAATCACTAGTATTTTCCCCAATAGTAAATGTCACAAAATTTGTGTGTTTGAATGTCCTTTTAGTATTTTATCAATGCAGAAAAAGATTAGTATATGGTTAAGATTTCAGGCTCTGGAATCGAATTAACTGGGTTCAAGTCCTGACTCCTAACCTTCTATCTTTTGTAATCGCGGGCAGGTAACCTATCCTTGGGTCACTTTCATCATTTTGTTTCTTGATTTGTACACTAGAAATAGGGCCATCTTTAGGGGGTATGTGTCCCTGGGTCATCACCCTCTTTGCTTCCTGTGGGCCTGTGTCATCTAAGTCCAGGGAATATCATTTGTAATCAATTCCACGTGAACTTCAAGCCCCTTACTTGCCAGACATTTTAAGTTTTTATATGTGTTATCAATGAAATGTCTACTCCTAAAAGAGGAAATTTTCAGTGGAGAGGGACAAAGCCACCTCATTTGCTTTGGCGATTATTGGCATTTTGATAAACACACAGCACAACACACACACACACACACACACACACACACACACACACACAGAGCATTTGTTAGCACTTCTTTTGCACTTCGGCTTCTGGAATTACTCTCCAAATAACAGAGCATCCAGAGAGAGGCAGCCCTTGAGCTGATTGCCTTGATTCATTCTATTTCAGATGCTGTAATAACAGAGATAACAAGGATGTATGCCCTGATTGTATTTTTTAAGCACATAATTTTATTCATTGGTATCAAATGCATGCTTTCTGCCCTTGAGAATATAGGAGAGTTCTGTAACATATGGGTCTTCGGGAATCACGGGACTTTATTCTGTCCTTGCATGAAGGGAGTAGTTGAAAGGGGCCCAGCTTGTAATAAGCAAAAGGAAGAGCAGTTTCCACCAGGCATCATGGTCAGAGTGTCATTGCACACCAGTCCTTCCCCACTTTCTTCAGTGGTCAGAAAGCCATTCATGGTATTAAAGCATTAATCTGGCTGAAGAAAAGCTTTTGTCCTCTGCCCTTGTGAGACCAACAGTGGTTGACTATGGCAAATTTAACCTTTATCCCCTCATTCTTTTCTAAATGTATTATTTCACTTACTTTATTAACTCAGTTACTTTTAAAGTTACGTTTACTAATTTTTACATTTCTTAGGACAGTACAAACTAAGTTCTGTAAATTTAACATTGAGATCGAGGTTTCTTGTTTAACAATGATTCGTCTTTTCGGTTCACAGTCTATGTCTTGATTCTGATATTTCCATTCCAAGAAGACATTGAAGGGGAAGAAGGGCCACCAGGAAGTTACTTGGGGAAAAGGGTCACAGGAGGGAGTGTTGGTGTAGAAAGCAAGGGAGTGATTTTGTTATCAGGTAGTTATAGTCCAAATTAATGTTACTGGCTTCTGGATTGCTCGCCCCTCCTTTTGGAGTTAGATTCCAGGTTCTTCCCAGCTCAAACAAACAATTGAACGAAACGAGCCAAAAGCAGTGACACAGTTTATTTAAAAAAGCAAAATGGAGATTGGGAGAAACTGGCTCTGCAGAGCGAGCTTGGGCCAAACAAAGAAAAAGTATGCTTTATGTTTTCTAAATCTCAAGACACTTGTGAGACCTTCTATTTCCATGGGAACCTTTACACTTGGGTTCTAGGAGGCAGTGTTGGAATTTCCAGCCTCAGGCTGACTCAAGTCTAGGCCGTTCTCCGTCTGTTTGGGATTTTGTAATTAACAGGTCCAGCCTGTTTCCCAGCCGGCTTTAGACACGCCTCTCTCCTACCTCAATTTAAATTTGTACCTTTGAGATTGAGGTATGTCATGCTAATGTGGTTAGAGGGAATTTTTCTAGTGAAAGTTTTTGACATCAAGTTGAAAGAGAATATTACCCCAAAGAAGGATTGAAAAATACTGATCCCCGTCCTAGAGTTGAATCAGGACGTGGATGTATATGATACTGACACTCATGAAAAGGTCTGTGCCCTTAGTCACTAAAATAGACAAATAGCACAAGACAAAAGCACAAAAACAAACAGATGTGTTGTAACACGTCTTCAAACCAATGTGTAGGAAGGAGAGTTTTCCCTATAACCATTTTGCTTGGAAGTGGCCATACAAAGTATTCAACTAAACCTCTTTAGAGAGAAAACCAAAAAACTCTAAAGGGCAAGGCAATTAAATTACATGACATTTACAATGACAAGACCACGAATTGTGATGTGAATGTACAATTCTAGCAGCAGATGAGAAGGGTTAATTCATAGGTTTTCAATTCATGTATTATTTTACATTCTGGCAGGTGTGTGAACTGTATATCCATGTGCCTTCTGGGGTGCATCTTTATGCAGCATTTTTGCACTTTAGTGAGAGTGACAGTGTTTGTGAATATAGCTGAAGCTCAAGTTGAGCATGTCTTAGGCTGAGTTTGCAAGAACTCTGAGACCTCAAGATTGGCTGCAAGGTTGTTGGAGAGTGACCTCAGGAGCACTGGCGAAGGAGAGAGGGAAACCGGCTTGGGCAAAAGAGAAATCGAGTCACACTACACTTCTAGTGGGTGCTGCACCCAATCCCCTTGGACGGTGCAGGTTGGCGTGTCTCCACATGTGCCTGATTCACCTTGAATCTCACTGTAGGCTGAGCCATGACTGCAGGAGCCTCGGGCAAGGCAGATCCCCTCAGCGTAGGGCAATTCCGTCTGATGAACTCAGCGATCATTAATAATAAGACCCTGGGCCAACATTCCTGACAACTGGAAGAAAAAAAATACTTCAGTTGTGAGATGCAAGGCATCTAAGTGGTTACAACCTCCAGTTCAGGTATTGTAAGGAACTATGTAACTGAACTAAACCAGCAGAATACATAGAGCGGAATGCAAGGATAGTGATTTATGGAAAGACTCTAGAAAAATAATTTCATATTATCAAACTGTATGTATATTTTTGTGGATCTTGTAATTCGGGGACTCAGGGACGTGGCCTCAAGTAGCTATTTTTGTTTAGGTGATACATAATTTAAAGATCTAAGCTGAGGGATGCTGTGTGTATGTGTGTACGTGTGTGTGTGTGTATGTGTGTTGTATTTTGCTATTTTGAGAATAAAAGAATGAAAACAAGAAAAAGTGACTTAAGGAAGAGCCTGATAGCGAGACTGAACAGGGAATCCTGAATGTGGCGTACAACAGGAATACTCCAGTGTAGGGACCAGCGTCTGCCCTTCGCTTTGCGTCCTGTTGATTACAGAGGCGAACTTCTTCACTTCGTCGCTAGGAGGCAGTGCTCCCTAGTAGGTAATAAGAGTGCTCCAGTTTGACGCGGCTGCAATTCCAATCCGCTTTCATGAATAATATGACCTTGCGGCATTCACATGACACGTTTGGCCTCTACTTACTCATCCATACAGTGGAAATAATAATAGTATTTACTTGCAAGGTTGTTAATGACTATTAAATTGAAATAATGCTTGTAAGCACCTAAGCCCTTGGCTCGATAATATCGTAGCTGGTTTCTAGGGCTGGAAAGGGCCTCCCAGACCATGAAAATCTTGTTCATCTCATAAGTATGACAGCTCCTAACCAGGCTTTCTTCAAGAGGATTCTGTGTTATCTTTGAATAACAAAGTAAGAGAGAGACATACGTTGTGGGTTGGGTGGTGGACTAAAATAAATTTGTGAGAAAGGAGATGAAAAAATTGTTGCTTTTAGCCATCAGTCTTAGAAAAAAAGCTGCAGCTGATGTTTGGACACTAGCTGCATTGACACTGGGCTTAGTGCAGGCACATTATCCACCCCCTTGGAGGCTTGGGTGCTTACCTGGGAGAAGTAAGCTGGGTGCTTACCTGGGAGAAGTAAGCTGAAGCTACTACAGGTCATGACTGCCATCGCGAACCAACAATTGCCTGACGGACTCATGAGGCGCCTAGTGCCTCACACACCTTCCTCTCTTGGTTCTGAAGTGTTTTTCTTTGGTGCCAAAACGTCCTGGTCCATGTAAGGAAGGCGTGGGATCTGGATGTCAAGACACAATGTTCTGCCACACATATGCACACATCCCACTTTCCAGAATCAGCTCGGTCACCCTGGACCTCAACTAAGCCTGAGAACATCCGAATAATTCTGTGTATCTTTTTGCCTCTTGTGCTTCTTTCTGCCCATTAACTCTACTCCCTTGACTTATCTCCAGATGTATTAATTCCTTCCATCACTATGTAATTTTTTTCTCATCTGATTTGGTACAGGAGAACTAGGAAAAAAGTAAAGGCAAACTAGAGATTTTCCAGTTATATCATAGAGGTCAGAGGACGATTTCGGTACGCACTGCGTAAACCTGCCCATTGGTGCTATTTGTCAGTGTTAAATTCAAAAATAGACCTGTCAGAATGAAGGAAAACCCTGGAGTTGCCTCTTAGACCACACAAATAGCGTGATAGATTATTATCATTAAAAAATCATTAACAAATGGTGAACATAAATGTTGAGATATAAATTAAACAAGAAAACGTGTTTCTGTCTTCAGGAATCCTTCTGCAGTTCAACACAGCTGGTCCCTTCTGCCGGGCTTCCCACTGATATTTAAAAGTTAATTTAGTCTCAGGTATCATGATCTTTTCTATTTTATTATAGCCTCACCTGCCGGCCATCACCCCTCCCTTCACCCTGGTGTCTGCCCTGTCATTAGTGCCATCAGTGTGAATGACGTGCGGCACACGGGGCAGGCCAAGAAGAGGGAAGAACTGAAGAGTGTGAAGTTTGGAGCCCTGTCCGTGGGGAGACTTGTGGTTCCACGAACAGTGAAAGGAAAGCCAGGATGGGGAGGCACTTGGAATCCTCAGATGATCACTGATGGAGGATACATTGAATTCAGTTTTTTCATTATACATCTGAATAGAAATATTTAGCATGAAATTTAGAAAATACACCTTGAGTTTTAAGGTCATGCACTAAGGATAAATCATGATTTGGGTTTAGAATTGTATTATACATGCGGTATGTGAGAATCACTTATTTAACAGCCATGCATTGGACCTTACTATATTTCCATTTCTCTGGTGACATTTTTCTTTGTTTGAAAGCAGCAGAGATTGTTTCTGCCCCCATGGAGCTTATATTTTGGTGAAAAAGGCAGAGATGATGCAAAATTATGTCATAAATATTAATAATAGTGGACAATGTTGTTAAATGCTTTCCGTCTTTTAGTGACTTTGCTTACTGCTGTAAATACCTGCACTCTTTTAGTTTTTCCAACACTCCCGTGGATTAGGTATTATCAGGGTCTATTAAGTACTATCCTAGATTGGGGGCTTTAGTAGGCTAAGTAACTTGTGGAGTCACTCAAGTTGATGGAACAGGTGTTTTAACTCGTCCGCATTATGTTGCTGGGATGGGAACTTCTGGGTATCCGGTGATTAAGCAGTAGGAACTTTGAACTCAGACTCATGCTCGGGGAGGTTTAAAATTTTAGAGAAAGTAAAATATAAAGACAGACCTGGAGGTGGATAGTAATTAGTCAAATGAAAGAGGAGGATGGAATGAATAAATGACAGTGTCTTTTGAGGGCAGCTGGAGCTTAATGTATGGGAAGGAGAGACAGGGAAGAGCCAGGATGAGCTTACCAGCCAGAGACCAGGTTCAGCTATAGCACAAACAAAGCACCTACGTTCATGAGTGGGCAGAGGAGACTCATAATGTGGGAGGGTGTATGAAGCTGGAAAAGCCTCGGGATCTACTCTCAAGCTTTTTCTTTTGCTTCTCTCTTCTTGCCTTCTTGTCTTTTTTCTCTTTCAGTGCATCGTGACCCAGTATAAGCAGAGCAAACTAGACTAAAAGTCATGGGATGAAGGAGGAGATGAATAATTATCTACCACGTGTTTCATCTCTCTGAAACAGAATTTATGAGATCTGAACTCCATCCCTTTTCCCTTCAGCTTCATAGAAGTCTAATCAACAAAACCTGTACCTATTTACAAAATATGAAGTGATGTTTCCGTATAAGCACACCTTGTAAAATGATTACCTTAAGCTAATGTCCTTATCCATCTCCTCACATAGTTAACCCCTTTTCATGTGTAAGTTGAGAACATTCAAGATCCGTTCTCTTACCATTTTCAAGTACACACTAGTTGTTGATCCCCATCTTCCTTCAGATATCTCTGCCTTGCCTTCCTGGACTCCACCAGCTCTTGCTTCTTTTCTCTGGTGCTCTGACTTTTCTTGGGAACTCTCCCTTGCTCACTCTTGCTCTTCTGTCCAGCGTCTGTCTCACTGTCCGAGCTCTGGGTGACTCCAAGGCCCACCTTTTTCCCATGCCCAGTGCCCCATCTGCCATGTGTATTCTGATGGCAAACACGTTGTTACCTGGAGTTCTGACCTTTCATCTAAGCTCCAGGCTCCTATATTCCGTTAAACATCTTCATTTGCCTATCTCACGAGTACCTTGAACTCAACATCCAGCACTAAATTTACATTCCGCTCACCAACCCCGAACTACTCCTTGCCCAGTGTCCTCTGTCTCCATAACGACACCATCATTCACTGACTTTCCTGACCAAGAAATCTGGGAGTAGCTCTTCAACCCTCATCTCTTTCAAATGAGTTTTTAGTGGGCATGTGGCATATCTGCAACTTGCCAGCATCTTTTAAACAATTCACGTCTATCAGTTCTCACTTCCTCACCCGGAAGTCCCCACACCCCATAAGTACTTGTGATTCCCTCTTCCCAGTTTCTCATATTGTCTTTTCACACTTTCTGGTTAAACCAATGCTTGGTATTTTATATTAGTATAACTATGCAAATAAAACTCATACTTTGTACTTTTGTTCCTTCTTTACATACACAGGTAATTATCAGTTGGTTATAGAAGGCCTGCTGGAAATCGTTTCCTTTCAAATGGTAAATGAATCAGTCGTTCCACTTTCCTAACTTTCAGGGTTGCTGTCAAGAAGATTAGCTCCATTCCGCATCTTAAATCTTGAATGTGGTAGGTTCCATCTGAGAAAGCATTCAGGATTTCACTCTTCGTAGTATTTTTTAATTTAAAAAGGATGTACATAGGAAAGAAGAAATCTCTAAAATCAGCCATCTAAGCTTCCGCTGGGAGTGTTGGTGCGTGCCTGTAAACACCACCACTCTGGGAGGCTGAGTGAGGAGGTGCCCAAGTTCAAGCCCCACCACCCCGGGCAATATAGCAACCTAGTGAGACTCCGCCTCAAAAATTACAAAGTAAAAAGTGGTGGAGTGGTAGGTCAGTATAAAGGTCTTGGTTTCAATACCATACCACGCAAGAGAGGGGAGAGAGAGAGAGACAGACAGAGAGAGAGACAGAGAGAGACAGAGAGACAGAGACAGAGAGAGAGACACAGAAAGAGAGAGGAAAAAGAAAGGAGAAAGAAGGAAGGAAAAAAAAGTCAATTGCTTTCCTACATATGAGCAGTAAGCAAGTGGAATTTGAAATTAAAAGCAACATCATTTACATTAGAATCCTCAAAAATGAAGTACTTAGATATAAACCTGACATAATACATACAACATCCACATGAGGAAAACTACAAAGCACTGAACCAATAAATTGAAGTAAATCGAGTAAATTGAAGTAAATATGAAGTAAATGGAGATATATCTCAAGTTCATAGATAGAAAGATTCATTACTGTCAAGATGTAACTTCTTTCGAACTTGATGTTTATGTTCAATGCAATCAAAATCCCAGCAAGTTATTTTGCGATTGTATATGGAACAGCAAAGGATCTAAAATAACCAACACTCTGTTGAAGAAAAATAACCAGGTTGGAAGACAACACTACTCAACATTAGGATTTATGATAAAGTGGCGGTAATCAAGATAGAGGGATCCTGGCCAGAGAGTAGAAAAACAAATCAATAAAACAGAACAGAGAGCTCAGAAGATCCACATAAATATAGCTAATCGATCTCTAACAAAGGAATAAAAGCAGTACAGTAGGCTGGGGATCTGGTTCAGTGGTTAGAGTGCTCGCCTTGCAAGCACAAGGCCCTGAGGTCAATCCCTGGCACAAAAAACAAAACAAACAAACAAAAAAAACACCAAAAAAAACAAACAAAAAACCAACCAACTAACAATGGATCATAGACCTGAAAGTAAAGTGTAAAACTATAAAAATCCTAGAAGATAATATGGGAGAAAACCTAGATGACTTCGAATGTAGAGATGGCTTTAAATGCAATTCAGCGGCACAGTCCGTGAAAGAAAGAACTGATAACACAGAATTCATTGAAATTCAAATGGGAGAAATTGGACAGTGCAAAAGAGCTAAATGGGAACTCAATACCTAAAACTCAGTTTTGCTATGAACCTGAAACTGCTTTTAAACACAAATTCTATTTGAAGAAATTACAGAGCAAAAGATGTGCATTTCCATATGTTGCCCTGTTGTTCATCAAACTGTATACTATTTCTTTATATCGCTTTCCTCCACTTTCTCAGCTCTCTAATTTGAGCACATATTAACTGGTTATTATCTACCGTGATACAAATCTCTCTGTTTCTTATTTATTCTTTTTTTTCCTTCCTCGTTATCTTCTGGTTATACTTTTTACAACGAGCTCTTCGACTGTATCATCTACCAGTCTATTAATTTAAACAATTTTCTGCTATCATATTATAAAATCTCTTTCTAAAATCTCTCTCATCATCTTCTCATTTTCGTATTTATTAGCACTATCTTTTTGTTTTATTGATGCGGTGCTTTATTTTCCTGATGACTCTCTATATGTCTTCTGCCTTCTGCTTTGTGCTGGTTCCAAGTACTTGTCTTTATTTTTCACTTCTGTCTTTTGTTAGAGGCTTTTCTGAATGTGAGTTATCTCTGCTTGCTCATGTTTAAGAAAGAAGCGTGCACACCACGCAGACTGATCCGAACCCTTGGTGTGTGACTCAGGCTTGTGTCCAGGTGAGTTTCCTTATGGGATTAACAGGGAGGGTGCTGAGGCATCCAGGAGCTGTTTCCTCTCTTGGGCCGTCGTTGTGGTGCGGCATTCAAGCTTCTGCTCCTGCTGTAAACCCGGCTGCCAGTGTGCCAGGACTCAAGGAGGCAAGGGCTGGGAGACCCACTGCTCTCCATGGGAGACTTATTTAAACCTCCGGCTCCAGCATGTTGCCTCTGCCCCATCTTTCTGTGCCTGTGTCCCCTGATTAAGTTTCTGGGGACACGAACCCAGAGGAGGAGTACTCCTCTCGCTGCCAGGCTGCCCGGTTTGCCTGTTCTCTGTGGTGATTGTACTTCTTTCCACCTTCCTCACTTCACCCGCCTGTCATGGAACCTGTAGCTTCAGATCACTACATCTCCCTGAGATATGTGGTGTCTCAGTTACTTTCTTGTGGCTAAGATACAGTCTCCTACAACCACAAGTTAAAGGAAGAAGATTCATCTGGGCTTGTGGCTGGCTGCAAGGCGGGGCGGCCTGGCAGAGGAGGAAGAGCTCCTGGTAGGCAGAACACAGAGATCAAGGGAGGCGGAGGAGATACATCCCAGTCACCCGGCTCCTCCATCCAGACTTGACCTCCCGAATCACAGCTAGCTATGAACTCATCAGTGGACTAATCCCCTGATGAATATCGTGCCCCCAAGATCCAGTCACCTCCCCAAACCCCGCTATGAGCCATGAGGCTTCAGGGAGACATCTAGATACAAACTATAACATGTGGTTTGGTTTTTGTTGTGCTCTCCTTCAATGACAAGCCTTCTTGCATTTACTAAATCAGTTATACAATATCCCCCACCTTGCATCTTCTAAATGTGTGCTGCTAATTTTTGTAGTTATCTCTTTGATACCCTGTAGCCTTATGTGTCTCACTCATGCAGTCAGTGCATGTATGCAAGTGGCTTCTGTGTGGACACCGATGTGTCAGGAGGAGTGGATACGGAGGGCAGGTAGACAGCAATGCCTCCTCACATTACTGTCCTGATGTTACAGGAGAAGGGTCAGGGAATTAACAAGCAGGTAAAATGGATAGTGTGCCAGGTGCCGGCCAGTGCCACGTGTGGGGCAAGTAACAGGAAAGAGGTAGAAAACCTGCAGATCAGACAGGCCTGGCTGGTAAGGTTCTATCCAAGGTGGCGTCTGACAGGGTGGGGACGTGCCGTGCGGCAGGAAGGAAGGCGGCCTGCAGTTCTTGGCTGATTGCTGGTGCATGGCTGGATGCTCTTTTTCACTTCCCAAAGCACCTCGCAGCGCACTTTAATTAGAAATGCAGTCGTCATGTGTTACTGTAATTATTAATTTTGGTATCTTTTCCACACCTTGATGCAGCTATCACTTGACTTTAGGAACTTTGTCTTATTTACTGTTCTATTCCCGGAATCTAATGCATCATATTAAGTGTTCAGATCATTATTGTTGATTCAGTGAATAAGCGATGAGATACATCAGTCAGCTGTAGTTTAGGCTCAAACCCCAAAGCTCCAAATTTGGTGTTAGGTGTCTCGTGGAGGAGAACTCTGTATGTACTTGACACACCCTCTAAAATCAGTGAGTCTGTTTCTACCAGGGAAAAGTTGTCCCTTAATCTTTTAGTTGCATAATGTACCAATTAGTCATGTGCATTGCTTTTTACATCTTCTTGGCCACTTCCTTCTTTGAGTGAGTGCAGCTATGTGGTGTGAATCAGATGTAAGTTTCTACAGGAGTTTTCTTCTGTGGCTGTGCAATGGAAAAACTTGTGGCTCGTGTTGTCACTCATTCTGCCCGCCTGAGGCCTGAGAGTCTCAGTTGTGCCTGGGATTGAAGGTGAAGGGAGGTGTTTATCAGAAGCAGAGGTAAAGTTTTCCAACATGCCGGAGTCTTAATAGCTTTTTTATGTGTGTATGTGGTGCTGGGGATTGAATCCAGGACCCCAAGCCTGTTAGGCGAGCATTTACCACTGAGCTACACCCCAACTCTGTAGTTTTGAAAGTCACTGAAGGAGTTTGGGGATTCAACTCAGTGGTAGAGGGCTTGCCTAGCTAGTGTAAGGCAGCCACACCCCCTCCCCCCAAAAAGTCACCGCAGGTTATTTAGCTGTGCCTTGGTCCCCTGCTCGTTTAAACTCTCTAATCAGAAAGCGCAGCTCTGTTGCTCATCCCAGGGGTGAGAAGCTAAGTGTGTGGGGGAGCAGGGTTAAGGGAGAAGAGGCTGGATGGTTTCTCCACAGGAGGAGAAGACTGAAGACAGACCTTGCCAAGCTATTCATTCCTCTCAGGACTTGAACTCGGGCCGGTGTACAACTCTGAAAGGAGGGGTTCGCTTCTCCTTTGCTGTCACTTCAGCCCTCTCTCTTGATGTCTCTGAACTGGTGCTATGTCTCTTAATCCGCAGCTGCTTTTGAGGGTTCCCTGCTTGCAAGACTGACTTTCCTGCCCCAGTCCCTCTTGCAGGATCCCCCAGTGTACTGACGGAAGGTGTGTGCAGCCCTTGCAGTGTCCGACCTGTCCTCCCACAGTGCAAGGCCTCCCTTGCAGACTACGGCCTTCCCACAGAGCCACCATTCTAGCCCAAGCAGATGCTCTGGTGTGATTTTAGGATGGTACCTTTTCTTTATCATCTTCATCCTGGCCGTGGAAGCTTCTGCCTTCATCTCCTTTTCCCATATTCTCTCTCATGTGTCCCTTTAAAACACAATTTGAAAAAGGCATCCATCTACCTTCTTTCTTCAGTCTGAAATACAAGTTACTACTTTCTTTTCCAAGGAAATTGTATACCTATTGTGTGCCAGAGACTGTTTTAGGAGGTAAGAGTGGAAGAATGAAGAGCCAGCAAAGTCCTGGCTCCCAAAGACCTTCATTCCAGGAGAGAATGACCATTAAAAAATAAACAGCGTAAGCAGTATATAATATACTGTTACGTATGTGAGTTCTGTGAAGAAAAGGAAACAGTGTATGGTAATAAAGAAGAATAGGGTCATGTACTATTTTATAAAATATGCACAGGAAGGTTAAATTTAGAAGGAAATGGAAATCTGTAGATTGAGGGGAAAAGCTGTGGTATATTCTAAATAAAGAGAAATCAATATTTTTGGCAAATAATATAATTGCTAGTTATTATATTATTATTGGAATTATAAAGAAGGTTGGGTATTTAGGAAGCTGGTACTTTTCCAAATAACAACTGCTTTTTTTTGAAAGGTGTTATGCACATTTTCTGAACGATAAGGAGCTGGCAAAAGAAGGAACGCAGGGCTCGGTTTGGAAGAATTGGGTTCAGTTTTTTTTTATTGCCTTTTACTAGCTGTGTGGCCTCAGGTAAGTCATTCCGCCGTGAATCCCTAATTTCACCTGTAATAACTGACAGATTTTGATAACATAAATGGAAACTGACATTTCTCGGTATATCATGCTGGGTGTGTACACCTGGGGGTAGGACAGATCCCGTGTCAGAGATAAATGTGCTGCCTAATTGTTTTCTCTCCTTTCCTCGTTCCAGGCTCCATGCAAGAGCATTTTCTTTGTACAGTGTAAAATGCTATCCAGTGAAGAACTAATTTTTTTTTAAACCTGAACACTGAGGTTTTATTTATTTATTTATGTTTTGCTTTTTTTTAATTTACCAAGAACAGGTTTTGGTACATTGTATACATAATAATCACATTCATCATGGTTAGTTTGTACCTGTATATGATATATCTTGGGGTTCCCCTTCTTCCCCACCCCTCCTTTCCGTCCCCCATCCTCTTCTATTTACAGCAGGTTTATTTACATTTTTCTATTTTTTCCCCTTTTTCCTATCTTTTCCTTTTCACTTTCTTCTTTTCCCCCTCCTCTCTTTCTAGTTCTCCTCTCTTTTACATAATATCTATTGTACCTCTTTGCCCTTATTTACACTTACGGTTTCCCATATCAGAGAAACACTTCGGTATGTACTCTTATGCGTGGTGCAATGCCATGATTCTCAAACCACAGTGTATGTAGTTTTGGAGTCACAGAGCCACCGAATAGTTCTGAACACATTCTATTTTCCCCTGTAACAGATATTTACTCTTTTTTTTTTTTTTTTTTTGGTGCTAGGGATTGAACCCAGCGCCTAGCACTTGCTAGGCAGGCACTCTACCACTTGAGCTAAATCCCCAACCCCTGTTTACTCGTTTTTACATTTTATTTTTTGTGGTCCTGGTGGTTCACATCTTTTGCTCACAATTTAGATAGTTTATTCATACTTTGTATTGATGTGTGGTTCTCCATGTATTTTGAAGGCAAGGCCTTTATTAGTTATATACATTGAAGAAGTATTTTCTCAGTCTTTGCCTTATATTTTCAGTTTGTTGACTGTGTTTGTGCGCATGCATGAGTGTGTGTGTGTGTGTGTGTGTGTGTGTGTGTGTATTTCCTACAAAGAAATTTAGAATGTGCACATACATTTAGCAGAGTTTTCCTTTCTGGCATGTCCTTTTCGTGCATGATTTAAGACTCCCTTACTTCACTACGAGATGCTGTGTTTTCTTCAACAGCATTACTATTCCTATTTAGGTATATAATCTCCCTAGACATATATTTTGTGTGCAATATGAGATAAAGGTCCAGTATTATTGTTTCCTACATATTTGTCTAAGAACTTTTTTTATTTTTTATTTTTTTTTTGGTGCTGGGGATCGAACTCAGGGCCTTCTGCTTGCAAAGCAGGCACTTTAACCACCGAGCTAAATCCCCAGCCCTTTGTCTAAGTACTTTTTATAGCTTGTCTTCTTTGCTTAAAATACTTACAATGTCACTTTGGTTTATATACCATGTTTTCTTTCAGATGTGGTTCTATTTCGACAGTCTATTATTAGTTGATTTTTTTATGCCTCTATGATATTGTTTTAATGATTACATATTTATAATTAAGTATTGAAATTTAGTAAGAATGGTGCTTCCTAATAAACATTTTAAACTAGTTTTGTGTATTTTTGTCTTTGCCTTTTCATGTAGATTTTAAGCTCATCTTGGTAAGTTCTATGAGAGCCTTTTGCGGTTCTGCATGGAGTTTGTAGGTTGATTTGACAAAGTCAGCATTACCATTTTATTTAATCTTCCCATTCAGAATATCACAT
This sequence comes from Hystrix cristata, assembly GCA_004026905.1. NCBI lineage: Eukaryota > Metazoa > Chordata > Mammalia > Rodentia > Hystricidae > Hystrix > Hystrix cristata. The sequence goes on along the minus strand of PVJO010023257.1, from coordinate 7,236 downwards.
GTATCCCAAATTAACTAGGAATATTTAATTAAAACTTCCAATAAAGTTCTACAACGTTCTCTTTAAAGCTGTTATGTATCTTTTATGAGATATATTTTTTATGTTCCAAGTATTTGTAATTTTTGTGTTATTTGAAGTTGTACTCATATATTCAATTTTTTTTTCTCTTGGAGTATTGCAGAAAAAAGGAATGCGACATTTATGTATTAACTTTATATTTAGAAACATTTCTGAGTTGTTATGTCTAATATTTTTTGTATAACTTTAGATACCACACATAGACATATTACTAATGTGTAGTATTGATGTAAAAATAGAAATAGAACAGAGGAAAGAATCCAGAAATGGTCCAGCTCATATAGAGGCAATAGATATATGACAAAAACAAAAAGGCAAATCAATGGAGAAAAGAGGGTCTTTTACAACAAATGATTATGGAAATTTTATATCTATATGCAAAAAATGAACTTTATATCATAACTCATATCATATATAAAATGATTCATATAGGCCATAGATATAAAACTATAACATGTCTAGAGGAAAACATAGGAGAAAACTTCCTGATCTTGAGTTTGGAAAATGTTTCTTAGCTATGACACCAAAAAATTACCCATGAAAGAATAAAATAATCAGTTGGATTTCATTTACTGGATCTTTAGGTCATATTTTTCAAATTTTATGCCTATGGCATGTGCATTCTGTTATATGTTGATATGCCTCAATATATTTGCTTTAAAGTGACAGGAGATGTACCTGTTCTCTAAGCATTTAGGAGGCGTCCAATGACCTCTAAAGATGTTCTTTCTCAGTTGCTTAAAAAGTTTTTATTTATGTTTCATCCAAAATCTCCTTAACTGTACTGTCAACATTTTATTTTCCCTTTAAAAAGATAGTAAGCTCACTTTATTTATTTTAAACTTGGACTCACGTAGGCAGCGTAACCTTGTGTGTTTTGGATTTCTTACAGGCTGATCCCAAAGCTGAGAGATGGAGGAGGACTATAAGAGCATTCTGCTACAAAAGGGCCTGGAAAACATCTCTGATGAAGAACTGAAGAAATTCAAATTCTTTATTCCAGAAAAGGTCAAGATGGCTGCGGGCAGACTTAAGGCTGCAGACAGGACAGAGTTAGCTCAGTTGATGGTTGAAAAGGTTGGCGTGCAGTCTGCGCTGAGGGAGACCATTAAAATTTTCAAGAAGATGCAGTGTAATAGCACAGCAAAATGTCTTGAGGAAGAGAAAAAGAAAGGTAATGTGGGAGTAGCCCATCTTTCCTGGCATCAGAGGGATACAACTTCAGTGCATGTGGTTGGAATTTGCTTGCTATCTTGGTCTACCTGGCCCTTTGCCCCCTTTTCCTGTGAATCATTAGACATTTGTTACAAATTGCCTAGAATCGTCCCAACATTAGTTTCTCATCTCTTGTTCCAAGCTTCATGGCAACAGTCTAGCATTTCATCTTCTCTTCCCTTTGACCACCTTCGCCTCCAGCCACCTGCAGTGACCGTGGACCCAGGATGGCAGTGTTCGTGGCTCACTGACAGTGTGGAACACTCTCACACTTTACAGAAGGCTTAAACATAACGTAGAGAAACTGCAGCACTGAGCGGCTGTAAACTAGGGTATCAGGCACCTTCGTCCTCCTCATAGACTCTGTACTTGCTCCTGTGCCAGCCTGCAGCGGTCTCAGCCAATCTGTTTTTTTTTTCTCAGTACATATTTGTGACACATAATGAAAACATTCATCGTGAAGAGTTAGTACATACACATATTGCATCTTAATCCCCTTATTTCCTCTTCCCCTTCCCACCCTCCGCTCTCCCACCATTCCTAAATCCATCGTCCCATCTGCAAAAGTTCTGGCTCCCTGCAGAGGAATCCTTCTCCTAGCTCAGGGATTCTTTCTCCTTCTCTTTATCTCCAATGTAGATGACGGTATAAATTTCCCAGGGCAAAAAAAAAAATTTTATATTATTCAATAAATCACAAATCCATAAATATCTCCAATTTAAGTTCCTGACTGTTCCCTAAGAACAAATGTTACATCATGGCTTTATGTCAGAAAGGCTAAAGGAAGACAACCCAAAACATATCACCGAAGGACTTTCTAACTAGAAATTCCAAATGCAATAACTTTAAGATTCAAAGTCTAACTAGCAACAAAATTATATCAGGTTTTATAGTATTTATGTGTGCTCACAATGTGAATGACATGGATTTTCATATGTGATTTCTAAGAAAGATGCGAGACCCTTTAAGTGGTGACATAAACACACGTTAGTTCCATAGAGATACAAACCTGTAGTCTGTTTCTAAAGGACTCTGAAGAAAGGATTATATGTGCCACGCGTTTCTTTTCTTTAGCTAGCTGGTTAGAAAGTATGTATCTTAGACATGGCCACAAGGTGGCAGTAACTACACATAATTAGTCCGAGTCACCCCCCCCTTTTTTTTTAAATTTTATTTCCAAGAACATGTACTGGTACATTGTATACATAGTGATCACATTCATCACAGTTAATTTATACCTGTACATGATACATCTTGGTTCCCCACCTTCTTCTCCATTCCTCCCTTCCAAAAGGGGAAAAAAGTAAATGCCCTATGTTTTAAAGTTGTTGGTAGGGCTGGGGATTTAGCTCAGTGATTAGAGTGCTTGCCTTGCAAGCAGAAGGCCTGAGTTTGATCCCCGGCACCACAAAAAAAAAAAAAAAAGTTGTTGGTAAACATAAGGTGAAGATACCATATTAAGGAATATCCTTTTCTCCCCTGAAATCAAGAATTCACTCTTATTTTGGCTAAGATAACACCAAATTCACTTACTTCAATATTTTGTCCGATTTTCTCTTCTAATGATCCTGTTTTTATTATGCTAATTAGCTAAAACTGAACTACTTTGGGCCTGGGTTGGGAGCTCTGTAAACTGTACAAGAAGTCAGTTTTTTTCCTAACCATTTTTTTTTTTAACTTTAAAATTGCATCTGAGGTAATCTTTAAGTCTGCCTTTAATGCTTTAATGTAGCAAATTTATTTGCACCCTGTGCCTCCTCTGTTATGGTAGGATGCCGTGTTTGCTACGTTCCTCTTTCATTCTCGTTGGATATTCCTTCTTCACTCTATGCTGGACGATGTTCTTCTCGTGGCCTCCCCTCCTGGAGGGCGGGCGAGATCTGAAGGGCTCCGTCATGACAGCAGAGTCAGTAATCAGTACACAGAGAGCCTTGTACAGGAAGAGAGACGACAGGATAGGAGGGTGCTTCAGAATGAAATAAGGACGCTAATCGAATGCGATCAAAGTCTGAAGAGTCCTGTGAAATTAAAAAGTCTGTGAAAATTAGAAGGGCTGGGGGTGTAACTCAGCGGGAGAGCACTTTGCTAGCATGTGGGCCCTGGGTTTGATCTTCAACACCATACCACACACGCGTGCACACGCACACACACACACACACACAAACGCACACTTGTATGTATACACAATCAGATCAGATCACATATATATGATTATATATGACTTATTTTACATGTATATAAATATGTATCTGATCCCATATATGATTATATGTGTCTTATATATATATAAGGATATATATCAGATCACATATGTATGATTGTGTGTGTCTTATTTTATGTGTCTCTGTGTGTATTTATTCCAATGTCAGTGTGTATGTATTTGCAATTTTATACCTCCTGTAAATTCTAGGACAGTGATGGTGAATGTTTCTAGAGCTTTCCATGACACAGACAGCCCTCTGTGGCACGCGTGCCATGGGCTCACCGCCCTGGTCTAGGATGTCTTACACCACACCCTTACCGTCAGGTTCTCTAGTGGGGCTGGGCTGCTGCGTGTGTTCCGAGGTCAGAAGAGGACGCTGCACATGTTGCTGAGATCCCTGGCTGGACTCAGCAGTCAGGTGGGGCTGCTGGCTGGGCCCTGTTATCCTCTTGGATTGAACAGGCTTGCAGGTTATATTCTCCAGATGGGTGGGGCTTCCGCCTGGAATCTATTTAGGCAGCACCAATGGCTGATTTCTGAGTCTGGAAAAGATTGTTGGGGTTGCCCATGGGCCACTCAGAAGGGCCAGCGCCAGAGGCTATGCTACAGACATATGCCATCTCAGACTTGCCTCCTGGGCCAAAGCAGAACCTTAGTTTGGGATGGCCAGATTTCTCTTCTGCAGATATTCACAGACACAGACTTGCCTCTCAGCCTGAAGAAGGTTTGTGTAGCGCACCACGGCTGGGTGAGGTCAGTGGCTCAGTCACCAGGGTTTTGCAAGGCTTGGTGTGCCCCTTCAGAGGTATTTGAGGAGTGGTGTTGCTTCTAAGCCTTCTGCAGAGCTCTGAGGTTGGGTGGTACTGGGCAGGTCCAGACACTCCCCTCCACAGATTTGCATGATGTGTGCCTATCCTGCCAGTCTGGGGAAGCCTTAAGCAGAGCATCAGGCTGGGTGGGAGGCTGGCTGACCTGTTGATCATGCTTCCTGCTACATAATGCTGCTGAGGAGTCTTTCTGGTTGGAAGCCTCCATTAGCCAGCAGGCAGAGCCACCAAGATCCACCCTTTTCTTTGCTTCTAACTGACGCCAGATGGTGCAGCTCAGTGTTCCTTGAAGTGTGAGACATCAGGGAGCCCCCTGCAAAATATTCCAGAGTGCTGAGAAAGTGGAGTTGTTCAGCTCCAGCTCTTGTTTTTCACAGTAGCAACTGTAGGCCCCGGGGAATCCTGGGTGGTACTGTGCTGGCTCGGAAGAGGGGTAGCATAGTGACAATGAAAACATTTCTCTCTCCTTAGCGGAGCTGGTTTTAGTTCTGTGGGCCTGGCAGGTGTCTCCTTGCTCTGCGATATTCACAGGTGTGTTCTTGTCTCTGCGTAGCGACTGAGTAGATTTCGTGCAGGCTGTGGGGCTGGGAAACTGCCATCCTGCCTCCCAGCTCATGTCACCCTCTTCCTTTGCTGTTGAAAGATAATGATGTATAAATTTCTCCGCCACCTTTGTTCATCTCCGCTGAATTAATATGCCTTTCCCCCCCCAATCAGTTGATGCTAAAAAGAAGAAAAGTGAAAAGAAAAAAGAAACAAAGTCAGTAAAAAAGCAAAGTCAAGTTAAAAAGATTCCTGGTGTTTCTGCAGCCAGCGGAACTCGTGCCATCAAGCGACAAGCTGTCTCAAAAGTCCTTCCTCAGAGCAAGGTAGGATGGAGCCACCAAAGCGGGCTCAGTCCTTATTACAGCGTCCTCAGGTCACAATCTCCATCCTTCCCCACCTTATGATCTCTGTTCTGTATCTCACTGCATGGAAGGAAAGCAAGATGATAGAATGAAAAGTAGGTCGGCTCCAAATTGGCCGGGTTGTAGTACTCACTGAGTTTCTAATCTCAGTGGCTTGACCATACTAGTGCATATAGCTTGATTCTATCAGAAGAAAACTTCAAGGTAGTAATTTTCAGGAAGTAAATCTTAAGTGCATTCAAGATTAATGCCTGTGAGAAAGTAGTAGCAGAAGAAGAAGTAGAATTTTCAAATTCAGTGCAGTTGCAGCAAAGGCCTCAGCGCATCCTACAGGAAACCCAGGAGCTGAGAGCGCCCCTTGGGGTTGTGATGACTTGGGTGGAGGGAAGAAGCTCTGCATTGACCAAGTCTTTTAGTCACTTTCCTGTCACTGGGACAGAATACCTGACACCCATAACTGAAGGGAGGGAGGTTTATTTTGGCTTACCAGTTCACTCCACGGTTGGTTGGTTCCCAGACAGAAATAAGATGGCAGAGAGGCCTAGCAGAGGAAAAGGTACTCACCACAAGGCAGCAGGAAGCAGAGAGAGAGAGGAGAGGAGTCTGGGACCAGAATAGACCCTTGTGGGTCACATTTAGTGCCGTATAGCAATGGACGAGTTCACTGATGAGTATAGCACCCCTGTGATCCAGTCATCTTCCACACACATGAGGACTTTGGGGGGCATTTTAGACCTAGACCATAACACCAAGATAAAACAACTATCTGTACTTCAGAGAGAAAAGCATAAAGAGAATCCTGGCCTCTGAGAATGGTCCCCATAGTCCCCAAGGAACAGCTGGCAGTATCTGAGGGTCCCACCACAAAATTGGTTATGTTGCTTTAAATGAGTCTGTTCCAACCCCAGGGCCTTCCTTTCCCCTGGCTGTCCCGGTGTCGGGTCCTGGGGAGGCCCCAACTTCCCCATCCACTAGTTTTGCCTCTGTGAGCCATCCTGGGCTCCCCAAGGAAGGGGCTTGGGACTGGTGTGTTGAGCACGGGAGGGAACAGGATTTCTAGGAAGACATGCCTGCTACCTTCATCTAAATTTGGTAGCAGCTATTAGATATACATTTGTTAGTTCTGAAGCTGGAAGTTGTTCTTGTATTTCTTTCGGGAGGCAGCTTCCTGTGTGTTTGATATGATTAATAAGGCATTGTTTAATCAACTTAGACTGGGTGCTGCTGGTTTTCTTTTACAGAAAATGAAACAAGAAGCTCTTGCAATACTTGATCCAAATGACAACACAGGGACCGTGAAATTATTGGTGCCTGGAAAACAGAAGCCAAAAAAACGTAAAGAAGGGAATCAGCTTGGATGTACATCCTCCCAGGTGCCAAAAAAGAAAAAAAATCCACAGCTGAAGTCTGGAGATCATAGTGGCGTTAAGGTAGGAACTGCACGGAGGAAAAGTCAGCTTTCCAAAGGGATGATGTTTCGTGGGGTTTTTTTTGTCAGAAAGCTGAACAGTTCTCCTGAATAAGGTCTAGTGTAGAAGACACTGATATTTAGTACACTTGCATCTCACAGAACTGAGGAGCCTCTCCTTCATAAAATATACATCATAGATGCACAATTGAGAAGCTGAGGTAAGAGGATTGCAAGTTGGAGCCCAGACTGGGCAACTTGATGACTTAGTGAGACCCTGAGTCAAAAAAATTGTCTTTTCTTTCTTTCTTTTTTTTTTTTTTAATTTTAAACCAAGAACATGTATTGGTACATTCTACATACAGTGGTCGCATTCATTACATTTATTCTGTACCTATACATGGTGCATCTTGGTTCTCCCCCCTCCCCCACCCCTCCCCTCTGCTCCCTCCCTCCCTATTTACAGCAGGTTTATTCATCATTTTCCATATTTTCCCTTTCCCCTCTCTCCCCTGTTGCCTTTCTGCTTTTCCCCTTTTTTCTTTCTAGTACTCCTCTCCTCTGCATACCATCCTCCTTTTATATAATATCTATTAC